>VWZK01017407.1:0-66923 GCA_013396935.1 Baryphthengus martii | reverse complement strand
GAGCCCGCCGGGACGGACCTCGGCGTGCTGCTGGCGTCCGACCTGCCCGCCCGCTGGGGGCCGCTGCCCTAGCGGTAGCGGTGCGGGAGTTGGCATGGGAAGGGCAGGGCGGTGTGAGCCCGCACCGGGCGATCGGGACGGGACCTGGAACGCACGGAGGATTTCGGGCGGATTCGCAGGGCTCGTACGCGAGGCTCCGCGCAGGATGTTGACGACTGTATCGAACTCGGCTGTGGCTTTCGGCGCCCCTTGAGNTTGCGGCGCCACTTGAGCCGTGAACTTGCCCGGCGTTCCGCGCCCGCTCCGAGCGGCAGAACCTGCGGCGTGAGGCGCTGGTAGCGCACCGAGCGCTTTGTCTGGGGCCGCAGGCGAGAGTCCGGGGAACTGGGCACTTTGACGTTTTGATATTCTTTGTTTATTGGATGCGTTTAAGCCGTTTGGCAGGTGCCAAAGAGGTTTTCATTCCTTCAGAGAAGTTCCCTTTTTTTTGATGGCGTTTTTCCTAGCTGTGTTTCTGTTCAGTGTTACTACTGTTTTCTATTTCTGCCTGGAGGGACACGGTGTGAGATAATGGAGACGCAGGATTCCTACCTGTCGGGGTAGCGTGGACCAACCTTAGCTGGCTGCTGTGTAGCACGGCCCGTATGTGCTGCAGGCCACCGCTCTCCTGTCCTCTTGCAGGGTCTCAGCTACTTGGAAGAACTTCCACTTGCAGACTCTGGTCGCTATAATAATTACAAGTTGCCATCCTTCTAGGTGAGAAAGGTGGATCATCCTGTTCAGAAAACAGAAAAGCTTTTTGTTTGGCTTTTAATAACAAAACAAACCAAAGCTTGGTTCCTTTTTAGATGTGCATTTGCAGAAGTCGGGCAGTAATTTAATAACAGCAGATCAACATTTACCGCGATATTTGTTAAAATATTAAACCATTAAAAAGCAACAGCAGAAGAAAAAAACCCTGTAGTTAATAAAATTGCCCTTGAGGCTGGCGGGTTGTGACGTGATTGTTACCTTTCCTGGAGATTATTACAGCAAATACTTAAACTTCAATCAAAATAGAAGCATCCACACAATGAATAAATTACTTTTCTCCAAAAGTAATACTAGGCTAAATATTTTTGTACTGTTTGGTTTTGTGTTGTTTGGTTTTGTTTTTTTTTAATATTAAGCTGCCCTTTACTAATATTTCTTAATTAACTTCGTTAAAATTACTTTCTGGTATATAATAGAAAGGAGATGCTGCCAGTGTTTGGGAACAACTCTGAGATCATTGCAAACTGATATATTTAGTGTCCCATTATTAAAAAAAACTCTTTAAAAAACCCCTTCAAGTTATGGTCCGTCAGACAGGTTTATAGAAACTATATGTTTAGGTTACTACTATTTGTGCTTCAGAGTATACTGTATGGAACCACTGGAGCTTAAAACTCATTAAGAGCTTGTAAGATCACTCGTGTGAAGTTTTAGGAGGGAGATGGCATTCGGATTAGTTTAGATGGTGTTTCAGATTAGTTTTGGAAAGTTCCTGCCTCGCAGTGTTAAGTGTAAGTTGCACAAACAGAACATCTGGGAAGACTGTATGCGCTCTTCAGGATGAGATGAATAACTTAATTTTTTTTCTGTATACGTAGGATAGAAGTTACCAGTTGTCAGAAGATGCCCATTAGCATTTTCAGAATTGGTATGTGTCACTTACAGTGGTGTATTACAACGGCCTTTTAATTAAGCTTTACTAGTATAAAGTATCATTTGTTAGGTACTTAACAAACTGAACTCTACGGTTACTGAATTTGCTCATAACTCTCAATGAATGCACATACAAATTGTCTGGGGAAGGGAAGTTGTGCTTCTGACACACTGCAGAGTGAATAATAGATGGTTATTCCCAGACCAGCTTTACCACTCTCTAATAATAGTCAATACTGAAAGTAAATATTAAAATTCAAAGTAGCATTCCTGGAATACGTAAATATGTCAGAATCTTATCAGTAGTCAAAAGTCATACAGTCCAAATGTGTACTTTATTACTTTCTATTAAGATGGCAGCTGATATGATTGATGTAAAGCAAAAAATTGGAACAAATGATTTTGTGGGAGCAAAGACAGTACTTAGGGGTTAACGTGTTTGTTTTGAGGTGGCTGCAAATAAGATTTAGCAGCTGGGTAGGAAGTTTCTTGGAGTGTTTCTTGTGTGTTTGTTGTTTTGTTTTCAGAAAGGGGAAGTTGTCTTTGCACCACTACTTGAAGTTGGTTTAAGAGAGGCAAAATTGTATACGTTGGTAAGGACCAAAACCAGTATGAGAAATGATGAGGGGATCATAGTCTAAAGTCTGTAGGACGTGAGTGTCAGGAGAGAGGCAGCGAATAGCAGTTGATCGGCTGGTTAGTGGGGTTCGCAGGCATCGTTTGATCCACTCTGTCTGCACGGGCAAAGACAGGCTGTTTTTAAAACTATTAGTTCAGCTGAGTTTGTATATTAACAACGCAGTATTTGCTGGGATAATTTTTTTTAAGATGCATGCAACGTGATTCTTGTTTAAAGAAGATAACGACTGACTGTTGGCCTGCACCTAAACAACTGTTATGGCATTTTTTCTTATATTAAATTAAGATTTGCTCTGTGCTTAGATTTTTTTTGTATGTATATATTGGGTATGGTTTTTATTAATGTAACTGTAAGAGTGTAGTAGTCACTGTGGGGGTAGTTAATAAATATGTTGATACAAGTGTATGTTTCCTAATAGTATAAGTGATGGAGATGAGGAGAAAAGGTGCTGGTCTAAGGATAATGTAATATAAATGTCTGTGTATGCACTGGAAGTAAAAGAATTCCTGAGTGTGTTAATCCTGCACCTTCTGTGTATGTAGAAGGTTTGTTTTAACTCGCTGACGCATTTTGGGAGGAATGCCCTTGCTTTCCTAGTCAGGATGGCCAAACAGACTTGCTCATTTTGAGCTTTCAGGAAGTACTTAGATCTGGTGTAAAAACCGAATACGTGTTCTAGATTTGAATAAAGACATTTTTAAAGAAGGTGTAACTTACTTACCTGAGGGCCATACGCCTCTAGGAAGAAAGTGCATTGTTCAGAGCTTTGCTCTAGCTAGCTGATGTGGAAGGCAAACATGAGGCTTAAATTTATTTATTTCACATTAGTGCTTTTGAATGTGTATGACAGTTGATGGTTTTGAATAAGAATGGAGTAAGTACCAGTTTTTCTGCAGTGAGTCACTTTCAGTTACCACTGTTTATATCCTTTCCCCCCCCCCTTAAGGTGGCATTAAAGATGATTTGGATGAAAACTCAAACTGGCTGTTGGGTCCTAAACCTGTGTGGTTGATTCTATGCACACATCACACCTGCAGTTTCTTGACTAGCCAGATCATGTGGCAAAATGTTTTGTTTAAAATCTACTTCCCCAGTAGTATCTAAAACAAAGTACAAGCAACAGAAACTAAGTAACTGTGTAAACAGCCTGTTGGCTGTAGTAACACCCTTCAGCTGATGCAGCCGTCTCCATGTAGGAAAGGGCAGGTTCTCCAGCCCGGCTTCGCTGTTTGGTGGTTCTTCCCTATCCGCAGCCCCTCTCTTTCAGGCCTGAGCCTTCAGGCTTTTTGTCTTTCACCTCTTCTTACCTCCTCTGTGTGTTGATTTCTGGTGCAACTCTGGATCTGATAGTTCTTTGGTTGTGCTGCAGCTGGACCAAAGAAAGAAGTTGTTAGTGATGCAGATTCATAGCAGCAACAGCGGGGAGGGGGGGGAAATGTCTCTTGAAATCTAAATAGGCAACGTAATTGTCTTTAAATGCTTCTTTTATCCACTCAAAAGTCAAACTTAAGTTTGTGACCTTTTATTTGTTGTTTTTGTTTTGTTTCCCCATTCCTGCTGCTGCTGCTATGAAGCCTTTTGAATATCGAAGGTTCCTGAGTCAGACGGAAGACAGCAGTAGCTGAGGTGGATTAACGCTGGAATGTAGTCAGGGGCTGGAACGCTTGGGAGCTATGCTTAGACAGAAAGGGAAAGAGGTAAGAAATGTGAAGTGGTAAGACTGATTTTTAAGCTCTTGTTTACAGCCTTTACCCAATCGTATAATGCCGGCAGTTGTGCATAGTGTGTGTGAAGTGGGAAGGCAAAGGAAAAACAATTAGCATCAGCCTACTTCACTGACTATTTTTACACTTGAAATACTCAGATGGTAGCCAGTTGGCGAGATCCCTTCGATATCTAATATATCTCCTGTCTGAGAGAGCGTGTGTTGGCAGGGGTTTGGATGAGCTTGTAAAAGTATTTGTATGCTCTCTTTTGTTTTGTTGATTTGTTCTGCCACTTAGAGCAGCGTGCAAGCAATGCATTTTGGTAGTCAGGACGCAGGAAGGGCTGCACTTTCACTATTGCTTTCAATGTATCTGTGTCTGTGCTGCCACTGGAAGGGGTGGCGAGAGCCACGCTTCCTGCCACCTCACTTGTGCCAGCCCTAGCTCTTCTGTTTGGGTGAGCGAAGGAACTGCTCTGCTGAAAACCACTCCTTTCCGTTGGATCAGGTCTCTGCTCTGGCTGTTGACACAGTTGTGATGTCAGGAAAACATGACATGGAGAAGACAGGCCTGCCATTTTCACTTGCAGTCTGATCTAATTGCAGTTTTACAATCAGTGTAATCCAATCTTAAATTATGTGTATATTGATTACATGCTTTGTTCTTGCACCTTTTTTTTTTTTTTCAGACACTTCTATGCTGCTCTAATTATAGAAATGTTTTTGTGAGCTTTGGATTGAAAAGTTCAAGATGATTCTTGATTTAATTTCAGTGATAACTGCTAATTCATGGAATGTGCTTATATTTCCAAAATAGTTTTTATTCTAGGATTATTGATGCTTAGTTACAATCTAGATGAAGATTATTTTGGAATTGTAGAGTATATTCATGCAGCCCTTTTTCCTGATCGCTGAAGTGTGGATATCATGATGTAAGCAAATAGCATCCTTCATGCTTCAATGATCTCAAATCTCAATTTCAAATTTCAGCAAGATGTGCAGGCTTTATTACATTTCAAACTGAAATCTTTAAGAATTAGACCTAAACAAGCGAGGCTATCGTACGGAGTATGTGTAATACGTACCAATTTCACTGCACATATGTGGATGCATATAAACACTTAACCTTTGGAGATCTTGAGCAGTCACAAAAGATATTATTGAAGATGGCAGTAGTGTGTAACCTACTTCTTGAGCTGCCGGTGTCTCCAATTTAAAATTTCCTATGCACTGAAGTATAGCATACCCTAGAGAATGGATACAATTTAAAATTGCTTTTCAGAGTGTAGTAGAAATCGCCAGAATTGATGTGTGTTTTTACCCCATGCGTTCAAAGGATCCTTCTTTAAAAACCATTCCAATTTAGGCTGAAGTATGTTGAGGAGTCCCGCTAGCTATGTCATCAAAATAAGAAAACCCAACAGAAATTTCCCACAGAGTATAAGGTAGCAAATTATTCAGCAAGAATAGAAATGTAGAGTTGTGGTTCCCAGAGAAATCAAAATTTGGCCACTTTGTGTTTTATCGGGGCACAGAACTGTACAGAACTTCTACTGCTAAACAGAAGTTGATAAGGAAATAGTTAATTCCCTTTCAGTTTTGCAGTTAGTGTACACACCCACCAGATGGAGCTTCTGGAACCAGTGGAAAATTCCAGAAATCGAGCAAGGATGAAGTGTGTGAATGACTTAGAAGATCCCGGTCTGCTGGACTGAAGAAGATTTTTTTTTTTTTCTTTTTTTAACCTTTAAATAAAAAAATGAATGGAGAGTAAAATATATCAGCATTACTGATTCCTTTCACTAGAGCTGTCTTCCATAGAAGGTTTTCCTGTCATGAGAAGATGGAATTAGTGCAAGAGTCACCAAGCTGAAGCTCGACAGTAAGCTCCAAAAAAAAACCAAAACCAAAAAGATAAAGCAGAGTTTCATAAGCCCTTGCTGAAAGTTGTGTATAACCACTGAAAGAACATGTTAAGCTTTTTACCCTAAGAATTTTCTCCAAAGGATTTTTAGTGGTGGTTTGTTGGGTTTTTTTGAGTTCCATATTTTAAATGGACTTCTCTCCTCTCCCGAAGCAATATTTACATAGGATGTCCCGCAGAGTGGTGTGATACGGTCCTTTTTGTTTGACACACAACTTGAAATGTTTTGAAGGTAGCCGATTTCATCTTTGAAGTGATCTGAAAAAATTTTTGAAGTTCCTTTTTTGACAAAGTGACTTTTAAAGAAATGGAGTGTTTGAGTGGAAGGAGGGAGTTGGAGTGGTTTCATGTGCACAGCGCTGCAAAAGTTTTACAATGTTTTGACTAGAGAGCGAAATAGATTTGTTGATTTCCTTCAGTTCTAATAATCTTAGTTTTAAAACAAGAGGTCAGTTTTTTCCAGAGGGTTTAATTTGAGTTTTCTGTTCACTTGATACCTTTTTAATGTGCCTAGTCCTCTTTTGGAGACAGACCCAAGTTAAAGGACCTCAGATGTAGAAACAAAGAAAGGGCTTGGGGCCTTGTGCTGGCTGATGTGCTATCTTAAGGTTGAGTTTGTGCTGGGTCTGTGCACGCAGAATTATCTGTTTGGAGTTGAGAGGTGTTTGTTAGACAGAAATTAGCTGAAGGACCGTCCTGTTACATGGGCAGAACCTCTGCGTTGCTGATGGTTGAGGGAATCAGGCTGAGGATGTGCTCTCTGTTTAAAATGTTGCCATGAGAGTAGAGCGCGTGCTGTTACAAAACAGCCTCCATCCTGGGATTATAGAGGACTGGAAAAATGAGCTCTCCCTTGTCTGGCATTTCAGATGTGCTGTTAAAACTGCAAATCTCATTACCTTCACAGGAGATGTGGGTCTGCAGCCTTCTGAAAACTAGGCCAGAAATGCTTAAATAAAGAGGAACGAGTCCAACAGAAGGAAGCGCTTAATGTGAGCCAGCGATAGATGTGTGGGGAGTAGACTCTATTCACTCAGTGCAGGCAGGGGAGATATGTAAGGACAGCTCATACCTTTTTGAGGAAGTTTTTGGTAGTTTTCAGTTCTTCCAGCTTCTTTATTCTCCTTCATGTTTCTGCTCCTGGTATTTTTTTTTTATTTGCTTACTTTTCCTTGAGATAGCTTTCTGCCTCCTGGCCACCATTCTTCCTTGCTCAGCTGTCCTGGCATGGTCAGGTCCCAGAGTCCCAGCCTCTGCCTGGCTGCAGGGCAGACCATCATTGCCCTCTTGTGAATACAGAGTATTATCCGCCGTCATACTATATAGCATCATTTAACCTGCATACATGAAGAGGCTGCTTTTCTATCATTGGGGAAACCCTAGTTAATTTTCTTGAATGTTTTTCTTGTCTTTTAAGAAGTTTCGCTCAGTATTGCGCTAACGGCCTTCTTTGCAAATCTATTTCGTGGCTGGCTTTTGAGAGCATGCTGTTAAATGCAGTTAGCTGAGCAAATTGTTAAAAGGCCTCATTTTAAATGCAGCTGGAGCAGGGAGATAAAAATCACAGTATCAAGAAACTAACAATCGTTTTTCATTTGGTCAGGAACATACAGCTGCTGTCAGCTCTGATATATGCTACTAGCTTGCACTGTTATATGTAAACAAGGAGCTTCGACTTAAAACACTAGCAAAATAAAGACTACAATAAAAGAATTTTGGATTATATAAAGTCAGAAAAATGCCAGATGCTTGGTGATCCTTGTCAGCCACACAATGCAGTGTTCTGGGAGGCCCAGGATGGGTTGAAGTACTTCCCTGTGCTCGGTATTTGTGTCTTCAGACTGATACACAAATTGTCACTGTGCTCTCGAGGCCGATCGTTCTTCATCCACAAGTGTGCTTTCCACCGTGATGATTCAGTGGGACAGGTAATTTGGACTTGACAGAGAGATACAGAGGTGACAGAGTTAGAGGGGCACAAATCCTACTTTCTAGTTAGAAAATAATTCAGTATGAAACAAAATAACCCATCATTCTTACCTATTTGAAGATACGGCTAACAGTTTCGTTAAAGCGGATGCATTACCTGGTTTTGCCTCGATGTGAAGTATTTTAACAATTTTGTCTTGTAAAATTTCTTAGAACACTTTAGTATCTTCTGTTGAAACTGTACTTGTTGAAGAAAAACATTCTGTACTTTAAGATGTGGTTGTTCTGTCTGAATAATCAAAAGATATTAAAATCTAATAATTTTAAACAGTAAACCCCCTTATTACTTGGAAAAGTAATTATAAATGACTCAACAGATTCTACTTGCGGAACAAACAAAACTAAAGTTTATACACTTCATGATACTAATGTTGTGTCTTGTGTTTCCAGTCTATTCAAGACTGAGTTTCTGTCCATGGGTGATGTGAGTCGCAGAGCTATCGGTCTTCCTACAGACACATAATCATTTACATGCCTTTACCCAAAACAGTTTACTTCACATCCTCCTACTAGCAGCATTGTAACTGAAAATTGTAATCTGAATACTTTCCAAAAGAATGTGTGTCCCTGGGGCTGCAGCTGACAGGCCACGTCACCTGTTTGATCTTCCGTAGTCTTGTAATTTCAGGTGGGACTGTGTTTGTACGGGAACTTCTACCCAAAATTACCAACAGCACTTCCTCGTACAGCTATTTTCCTAAGCGTACCTCTCCTGTACTGGGTGCAGCTCCTCTGCCAGTACTAATAGCTCAGATGAGGTGTAAACTGAGGTCCTAAATGCTCCAGTCAAAAGGTGATATGAGTAGGAGCATTCGACTCTGTATCCTGCTGGACTTCTGAACTGGAAAACTGAATTGAAATCTGAGCACTAAAATATTCCTCAGGTAGCATCACCAAGCGGAATCTTTTGTGTAAGCCATAAACCTGCTACAACTTCCTGCAGCCCTGTAAACTTGCTGGAGCGCGTTCTGCAGCAGCTCCGTGTCGCTAAAGGTACCCTAAATGTGGTTTATCATTAGCTTTGGAGTCCTTTGCAATGAAACGTGTGTGTTAAATGTAAGATTGCCCTTATTACATTTCTTATCTCTTGTCTTTAACGCTTTGTTTTGTACAGCAGGATATGATCCTTCTTCTATGTCCGGGCTTTGGCCTCACACAGTAGGTGTAATATAATCGCTGAGGTGGGCGTTCTGCAAGGAGAATTATTTTTGGAGGCTTTTGCATGAAACTTGTCCAATGAGTCTGAGACGCCCAAGCACCATTAATTTTGGAGGTAAATGCCTCATAATATGTACTGAATAGATTGGAAAGAGTTAAGATTTTCTTTTGGCGAAGCATGGGCAAAATATAGTTGAAAGGATAGTTCTGTTTACTTCTGATGTTTGGACATTCTGCACTTAAAGGAACACCAACCCGAACTCTAGAAAAATTGGGGGTATGGGGGGCTTTGTGCTTAATCAGTCTGGCAGCATCACTGCATATTAGTAATTGGTTTCCTGGTTTAAAATTCCCCCCTGTCTTTTGGTTTATTAAAACCAACAGAGGCAAAAGCGAAAGTGATGTTTGACTGCAAGATAAATTACCAGTCTGACATACTCACTTGTGCTGAAACAAACTGGGGAGAAACTGAGACCTCTGATGTGGAAGTTCAAAGATTTGTAATTTAAGTTGGATGTCCCTTTAAGTTATTCCTTGGATTTTGATGTTGCTTGTTTGAATCTGAAGTGTTTAATTTGGGAAGTTCGACTGAAATGCTTTTTACTGTGATATTTTCTCTCATTTGTCTATAAATCTATCTAAGGGGGCTGGGATATGTATGAAGGGAGGGGAGGGAGGAATACTGTAGTTCATAACAATGAAAATACAAAGCCAAGGGAGGGGGGACCAAACCAAACCAACAACAAGGAAAGAAAACAAATGAAAGAAAATATACAATTAGTCCCAAAAGAGTTTTTTGTTTGTTATTTTTTAAATGTCAGATTTTAAATGTTGGTACTTGTCTTGGGTGGGAGGGGGAAGAATTATTTGCATGAAATATGATTTACTTTAAACTTTATTTATGCTATTGTTACTGGAATAAAATCCAGTTACTGATAAAATTATTAAGATAATGTATGTTTTACAAAGTTAGTAAGTTAAGTTTGCTCTAGTGAACAACAGTAATATAGTACTGGCACACGGCCAATAGAGAAAATAAAACTATTTTGAAAGATTTACAGTGTCTGGGTTGCACTGATGGTGTTGATCCTGCATTCCCAGTGCTTTCTGATTTGAGTGATAACTGTTACTGAGAAATATTTAACACTTAAAACCCAGGCTGTGTAGTAGAGAGCTATCCTACGCGTTTTAATGAAGTAATTTGTAGCATAATCTGAATTTTATGCACTAACTCGTTACCAGACTGCATGCATTGTTTTGATTATGCTGTTTCACTCTGCTGCAGCCCTTCCCTTTTAGTTTTATTACGGATATTAAGAAATTTGGGGTTGAATTATTGGAATGAAAACCATGGGATCGTGATGCATATCTAACAAAGGCTAGAGCAGTGGGTTTAAGTGTGTGGGGCGTTATATTATGTAGGAAAAAGAACAGCTTTTAGAATAAGGGTTTGAAACATTGCTTTTTCTGTAGGAAAAAGATGGAGTATTGCATGCTGGGAACAAGTGCTTTCCATAAGGTAGCTAAATTTTAAAAGTACGTTTGTTTCATTTTATTTTAGGCTTTGCTTAAATATTCTAATCTAGTAATTTTGTCCTTTCTGCAGTTTTCATTTTGATTAGACCTCTGAAAAACTCTCTTCTGAACAAAAATTCAAACTCCAAAAATCCCCCAAACCCGCATACCTGGGCCACAACTGCACTTTTAATACTCTTCTGTACAGAAGAGTACTGGCAGAAGAGTATTAAAAGAGTATTAATATAAATAGAGTATTAAAAAGGGTATTAGTATAAATTCTATCTGAGATCTGTTTTGCTTTCCATGATTTTAAAATTACAGATGGTAACAGCAGTAAATTTAAAGATGCGAACATGTTGGATGACTACAGAGAAAAGACCAAAAGTAAACTAAGTTGTTAGAAGGTAGTCTTCCTTGATACCTCTTTAAAAACAAAAGAAAAATCCCGAACAACAAAACCAAAAAGCCCCACTCTTCAGGAGTGCTGCCGGCAGAAACTCCAAGGAAATGGTCACATTCTTTTTTCCTTTGTTCTCTGGAATAGCGAGACATAACATACTTGGAGGAAGTTTGAGTAGATGAGTCAAGACTTATTTCATTAACTGCAGTTAAATGTTTTGGCCAAGTTTCCGGAGGAAACAAAGCTTATACAGTTTTTCAGATTGTGGCTTGTCTCCTAATCCCTGCTCCCTCCTAGCCAAGAAAAAAGCCAGCCATTTTCAACCAATTTGGTAGAGTTTAGAGGTCTGAAAAGATAAATATTAACACCTTTATGTTTCACTAGATGTAAATCTCCAGCAAGAGGAGAAACTGAACATTCACAAGTTTCCTTCTCAACTCTCCTATCAGCCTGTTCCTCCAATTGGATGCAGCATTGCCAAGTGGCTGCTAAAACCTCTATGGGAAGAGTTGTAAGAGGGAGGGGAAGGAAATCCTACTGCTCAGGCCTGGGATTTTAGGGGGGTGACTTTGCAGCTGGCGCACATCCAACGTTGAAGAGGTGCGGGTTAGGTGGTGTGCCCGGAGCTGACCGCAGCGACTTGCCTGTCACTATCCAATCTGGAGCTAGCAGGGGGTTATGAAGGAAAGAGACGAAGCAGAAAATTATCTTGGCTTAGTATTTGAAGTATTCAGCTCCAAATGAGGGTTGTTGGTGCCTGACTGAGTGCATGTATAGTATATTATTCCATGGATACAATATTATTACAGGTACAGCAGCAGCTCATGATGCCCCGTAAAGCTTTTCTTTCCCAGAAAGAAAAGCAGGCTCGTGCCAGGGAAAGGGATATGTTAAAAAAGAGGAGGAGGCGACAAGACTATCTCAAAAGAAGCGTGGAGCCGCAGAAAAATGCAGAAACAATAAAATGGCACAGGGATGATGAGAAGAGGAGAGAAAATGAGCAAGTTAAGGACAAGGATATCAAGAAGCGGTGGAGACAGGATGAGAGAGAACGACGAAAGAATGTGGACGCTATGAATTGGCACAGGGAAGATGAGAAGAGGGAAAATGAGCGAGGTAAGGACCAAGAAGGCCAAGAACCAGCAAAGAGAGGAGGAGGAGGGGGAAAGAACGACGAAAGGATGGACCTTTTGAAGCAGCAAGGGGATGGTGAGGGGGAGAGGGGAAAAGAGAGAGAGGGTAAGAACAGTTCTGCATGTGCAGAAATAACAGAAAATACTAGTTTCAAATTTATAGAAAATCTGCTTTGCTGAACTGTAGTTCTTACAGAGCTAATTATTTTATTAAGGCAAGATTGATCTGGGTATAGATGTATACAATCCCAAAGTCACCATGGGATAGAAAAGGCTGGGGTTTCGTATTGCTTGTAAAATTGTCTGTTTTGCACACATGCTCACACCTGACACTTCCTTCAACAGTACAGTTGGTAACGCTGTGTTTCAGATCACCAAAAACTTCAGGTTTTCTCTGTCTTCATAATATGAGTCAACGAGCGTTAGGAAAGGAAGGGTCGAACAAAGGTGCTCAGAAGAGAAGGCAAAACTGCTGCTTTCTTTTTAGTAATGTGTCAGAGAGTTGTAATTGCATCCCCAGTTTTATTCTGAGAGAAATTACTTAACAAATGTTAATTTGGAAGTGTAAATTTCACAGAATGCTTTTAAGAGGCAGTCCGTTCAAGAGATGCACATTTCTGTGTCACTAGATCTAAGGTGTTGGCATCAAATCAGTTGGCATCACCTTTAATTTGATAAATTCAGCCAACACCTTGGCATCAAATCTGAAAAACTGACGATAGATATTTACATTACACTAGGAAGGCGCCTTTTTTATTAAATTTTATATAGGATTGTTTTTATCTGGAGTTACAAAATGTGGGTTTTTTTTGCAGCAGCCCTAAAACATTAATTGTAGGCTTATGAACTGGTAATGGGTTTATACTGCAAGAGAGCCTAGTCCTTTGGAGGTCCTTTTAGTCCGATTTAGACATTTGGGCCTTTAAAGGAGCAGGGCCTTTGCCCCTGTGATGGGAGTTTGCTGCTCTCTTTACAGCTGGGGATGCTGGAGCCCTTCTTGGAAGACTGGGCTTCTTTGCCTGCAGGGTGTTGACATTGTGGGGAAGGGGCTGTCACACCTGATCTTTGGTGGAATAAACAGTAGTGAGAACTAGCTGTATGGAAACGAGGAATCTATTGTCTGCATCTTTGGGATTGTCTGTATTTAACATATGTTTGTTTTAGGATTGAAGATCTACGCTCTTTGTGGTTTGTTTTTTTTTTTAACTCCATAAAATTGTTTTGGCACCCTTAACCGATCAGTTATGATGAGGCAGCCTGGAAGGGACGTAGCCACAATAACAAAAGAGTTGTGTAATTAATAGGACTACTAACTCCTGGGTGGCTGTGTACTGAATGTGGCTGAAAAAATATATTGCTCAACAAAACCACAATGGTCAGCATACTG
Organism: Baryphthengus martii; assembly: GCA_013396935.1. Classification (NCBI taxonomy): domain Eukaryota; kingdom Metazoa; phylum Chordata; class Aves; order Coraciiformes; family Momotidae; genus Baryphthengus; species Baryphthengus martii. Next base: position 53,383 of record VWZK01017407.1, on the reverse strand, counting down.
AACGTGCACAGAGCTTTTCTTTTTAGTGCTGGTCATGTCAATGGAGCCTGAAAATAAGCTTACAGTGTTCAAGGGGTAAGGTGAGGGGTGTAAATCTTGCTTGTTATGAGTAACTTTACATATTTCAGTGTGAGAGGAAAATACTCCTAAAATGAGTTACCAGCTTCCCACCTCTATATTCCTGTGAGGCCTTCATTATAGGCCTAGGAATTATCAGCTGGCAAAATAAATTGTATGTCAAGAAAATTGATAAATGCATGTTAAAAAAAAAAAAAGAAAAAAAATTGCTTCCAGGAGCCTCAGTTTTATTTCTGTAACTTTTCTCTCTTCTTCATTCCTAATTTTCACTCAATGCTCACTTAGGAAGTTTCAATTTTGTAGTTTTCATTTTTGTGATTAACCGCTGCTTCTGACTGTTCTTACCTCTGTGAACTTAGATAAAATTAGAACTACGTTCATAAAATTTCCAAAGGAAACAAATGGAATAGCCAGATAGTAACTTTCCAATTACTCCTCTAGGATCATTAGGAATGTTGACATCGTACTTCTCTTGTAAGTAAAACAATTACAAAAAAAACCCAAAACCAACTAAATTGTGTATTCCACTGGCTTGGTTCCAGCAGTGGACAGGTACTTCAGAAGGATCAGTGGCCACTGTAAAGAGCATTAAGAACCCAGCCCACGCGTACAGGTTTGAGATGTCTGAGGAAGGATAAAATGCACTAGGGATTAGGGGGGTTTAGGTTATAGCTTTCTGGGATACTGTAACTGTGTTGTACTTGCCATTTCACGGTGATGCTCTTCACAAACCTTGTGGAGTGAAGATACCCTCCTCAAGGAAATATTTGGTCACGTACAATTCTGGTCTGTGCTGGTCATGGAAAGCTTTCCTAGAGGTACAGACTGGCAGTGTCATTTTCAGTTAAGCATAAAGAGAAGCAACCTGGAGTAGGTTCTTTAGCAAACCTAGACTAGTGCTTAGTTTCTTTACACAGCAGGATTTTCCTCCAGATAATTCCTTTAGGTCTTTGAACTGTTTCTGGATGAAAACCACCATTTTGCTAACAAGACCGTGACACTAGAAATACATTATCCTTGCTGCTTGTTCAAACTGTAACAAAGCTCAAAGACGAAACAAGCACAGTATGCACTTTGAGTAACGTTACCCAAAAATGAAGATAACGTGATGAGGCAGATGCAGAATATTTGCTGAAGATCTTAATTGAGTGAAAAAGACCGTCTTGTTCTGAAATGGTTGCATCTTTCCCAGAATCAGAGTAGCCTTGTTACCTTGTGGGCACTTCGAAGCTGGGTGGTTCCAGTCCCTTGGTAACTGCTGCGTTAAAGGGCTCACTGCATGGCCATGTTAACTTGAAGTGCTTGTGGCCGGGACAGTGAGGATAGTTTATTTTTATTAAATGCTAAAAGTGGTTTAAAAACGACTTAGAGTAGCATAACAGGAGGATGTGTCAGACTGCGTATTCTGGATGTTTTTAGAATAGTGACTGCAATTGTTTCCATCTGGATTTGAAGTGCTAGGAAGAGCAGCAAGTTGGGGAAGAGGTAATTTGGGGTTGAAAGTCACTGCAAGTCTATCTAAATGCTAAAATCTGTTTTTTAAAAAAAGGTGACATTTTGAAGAATTTGTTTGGGTTTTTTTTTTCATACTTCTCTGTGACTATGCGATGGTTAGTTCTGGAGGTAGACCTTGTTTCCTTTCTGCATTTTTTGGTCATGCCGTTAAAATTAGAAGCCTTGATTTCCTGTGTCTTAACATATTTGCACTGTTAAATTCCTAAAACAAAGCAGTATTGGTTTTTTTTCCTGAATATTGTTCACACTAGTGCTCCTGAGAGTGTTTCAAGGTATTACACAATTTTTTTCCCCTACTAGTATTCTCTTTTACCAGCTGTGGCTAACAAGAGTAGAAAATTGAGTAGAGAGAAAAAGCCTTCTGCTGTGAAGCTACACTAACCATGACATGAGGTCCCCTTTTTATTATTATGAGGTCCCTTTCATTTTAAAAGAAATGAGGCACAATGTTGTTGCCTCTCTTCTCCTGCAGTTTTAGTTGCTTTCTAAAATTTGCACATAATTATTAATTTAAATCCATCAGCCTATATCATGTCCTGGCCCATTTTCATTTCAGGATGTGGTTCTACTGAGTGAACTGAACTGCTGATTCCTGTAGACTTCTCAGACTTCAGAGTCTTTGTATCCACTTTATGGCCTAATTTTGAGGTTGTAAGATGCACGTATCAGAACTTGCACTTGAGATTAAATTCTTCCTTCCTGGGACTCTTAGAGCCTGTTAAAAGCTAAAGACAGTGCTTCGGTGCTCCCAAGCACAATGCCAGGTACACACTTTGTACGTGGTACTGAGTTTTGTGTTGTTCCTTTGCTTATCTTGCAAATAATCCTTGCTTTTTCACAAAACCTTCTCCCCTTCCGATTTTTGGCTGAAGATCTGAGAGTACTTCCTTCAGGCCTTCTCGTTAGCATGTGCACACTCGCTAGGAATCTTGTCATAGTTTTTTGTTTCTGCTTTGCAGAGTGGCTCTTACCTATAGCAGTGAAATGGTACTGCATGAAGTTTGTCTAAAATAGGAGTTTGCATCTCCAAAATGTGACTACGAAATGAAAAGTGAAGTGTTTCTAATTTAGTAATGATATTTTTGCTTTTTTATAGTTTGTCTTTTCTGCTTACATTTGGCTACTGAATTATTCTAGGAACCAGTACCTGGCTGTGGACTAGACCTTTATGTGAGGTACCGCATAAACACAGAGCAAAAGAAAGTTCCAGTTATTTCTTACAGTCTGCTTGGCTGTTATGTTGTGACTGGTGCAGTCAGACATTTTGGATATAAGCACATTAAAGATGAGCGGCTAAATCAGTCTCTTTTTTTTCAGCATTTCTTATAACTAGGTTAGTAATGCATTTTCTTAGGCACCTGGAGGTACCACCTGGGTATTTCTAGTAAGGACATAGTTAGTCTTGTTTTTAAGTAATCATTTATTCTCTCCGCTCAGTACTTTACTATAGATTGATGTGTAACTCAACCTACAAACAAGGGTGAAGAAGAGATGTTTCAGGTGTCCTCTCTTAAACATCAACAGATAAAGGATACCTCATTTCAAGAACAGTGTTAATGTCTGAATGATGATTTGAACTGTTTTAATCTCCACATTCGAGGATGTGCCAGCAGTGTTGTGTATGTTGCAATTACAATTTGAGTTACTTGCTGTAAATAGAAATGGAGATGCTAACTGCTCTTTTTTAGTAGTCACAAGCCATAATAATATCAGACTGTATCTAGCTGTCCACTAATTATGATTAAATGGTCAAGAAACTTCCTAAATAAAATGAACTATATTTGCTTAAGGCTGAGGTTTTTGTTAAGACTAGGTGAGCTGGATCCAGTTATCAAGCTGGATTTGCAGAGTAAGGTTGATGTTCAGTTTTCAGCTATGGAGATCTAATTATACGCTCTATTATGATGTGTTCTGATAGGAAGATCTTGATGATTTCTTGTCTTTAAGACTTGACTGTGAGGCAGGCAAAAGGGCAGAGGCAAGAAGATGGTGCAGATAGAGATCTTGTTTTCAGGCAGCCCTAAATAATTTGCTTTCTTTATCACTCGAGTGTGTTTATAGCATGGTGTGTTTGGCATGGCTAGGTGTATTAGACACGGTCATTAAGAGAAAGGATTTGATTCTTTCAGTGAAGAAGTTGTTAGTGGCATTTTGTAGTCCAACAAGCTGTTTCATAATAAGCGTTATTTTGAGACTTGGGTCTGACTTCCAAGTTTACAAGTGTTTATTGCCTAAAGACAAACTCTGTACTGACTCGTGCTTTGTCATGAGGGAAAAAAAATGGTTTCTTTACAAGCAAAATGAGTATATTCTTTAAATGAGGACTTGGGTTTTGAAGAAAACACAACTTGCTAGAAGCTGTAAAATGTAATGTTTTCCTGCACTGATGTTTCTACAGTTGACATTAATAACTTGGGTTACTCTGGAATAAAATTACCAGGGCATTAGCTCCTTGAATTTAAAGTTCACTTGAAAAATTAATTCAAATCCTGAATATACTTGACTACGCTGCTTCATGTAATTTTTGATTAAAAAAAATGAGCATACAGGTAGCTATGAAGAAGCTACTGAAAGCATTACTGAACCAGTGCTAGAAACAGTGAGAGCAACACTTACTCAGTTGCCATTAGAGAAAAGGAATTAGTGGAGCCATGATTAATTTCTTGGCTACATTAATATTTTTCACTCTAGCTCTGAACTGCAGCCGCCAGAACGTTAAATAAATGGATATTCTTGAGGTTTTTTTTTTTTTTAAAAAAAATGCTGCGCTTTGAAAGAAAACTTTTGTTACTCTACTGTAACGTAGTGTTCAGAGCCATACTTCTCAATTCTGTTTAGGAAAGAGAGGGAAGAGAATGTGAAGGAATCGTACTTCCTTTCAAATTTGTGATCTGTGTGTAAGGCTATAAATCCATTCTGTGCACTATGTGGTATGTTTTTGTTTTCCTATTAACGCAGTTCTAGTACCACACAAGTCAGATCTGTTTTAAGTTATCAAAAAAGTGACAGTGGGCTCAGCATTGAAAGCTGTTTCTTAGTGACTGGCTTAGGAGAAGAACCTACAGGTTGGAGTTGCTTTTTCCAACTGAAAATATTAATCTTCACTTATTATTTCAACTACAGATCAAAAATAGAGAAAATGGTACTACTTGGAAATTGCAGCTAGGACACAACCTTACTAAACCATTTGCATTAGCCAATAGGCTAGTTAGGAGTTGAAATTCTTTGGCAACAGCATTTTTTTCTATTAGTCACCACCATCTTTTAAACTAGTTTGTTACTAATACTTCAGAAAATCGGTGTTGCGGATCCTCAGCCCTGTTAAATCTTTTCAGTGACTAGCCATATCTTTAAAATGGACCTGCCTCAACTTTAAGCTGTATCAGACATTGATTTTACAACTGAAGCAAAATTGCAACCTCCAGATAATATATTTAGTCAGGGAGACTTTAGTTCTATTTGTTGAAGTAACTAAACTAATTGTAATATTACCCTGAAATATGTAAATGTGCTCTGTGGTCTTAATTTTTTTAATACAAAACTTTCTCAATACAAATTCCTGTTTGCAAGGTAAATATCCATTACCGTTTTCAAAAGCTTTTCCATTATTTATGTCCTTATACTTTGTCATAGATGGTATTATTTTTACTTTGTCCCAAAGCACATCAGGTAATAGTGCAGATCACAGATGTAGCCTCTGCCCAGAGGTGCTTACCCAGTACAAGTGGTGGCACAATATGGGCAAGGACGGGTAGAAAAGCAGGGCAGCACTTGGCATGTTCTGTAGGTACTTAACCGAAGCCTAATACACAGCACAGAGTTACAAAATCATCTGTGTGCTGAAAGTGGTTTTCTTATACTTCTGTTCAGTGTGCCTTTAGCTCTTAATATAAGAAAGAAGAAAGGCGCATGTGGATAAATTCAGAATTTGCTCAGAAAATCTGATAAAGGCGCCATAAGGTTGAATGCAGATTTTGAGAAAATAACTGATTAGCCTGAGTTAGTTTTCAAAGTAACACGACGTTAGAAACTCAGACTCAAACCTTATTTCCTCGTCCTTGATGAGGATTAAAATAATTCACTGGGCAGGAGTGAGAAGCATTCTGAAAGACGTGAATCGGTAACTATTTGAACAATCACATTGCCCCTTGCATAGACAGGGAGGATGGCTTAGACCTGGCTGATGTTTGTAATTTCAGATGAAACGTTTGATGATGGAAGAGTACAGGTGAGAATGAATGCAGCACAAAACCCGAGCAGTTCATGATTTGCCATACAAAGTGTTTAGGGAGAATTAACTGGGAAGAGAGAGTTGTTTACTGCCGTGATGTAGTTCATCCTCATCTTCTCTGAGATGGCAAAGAATGTCTGTAGAAGTGCTCTTCATAGCTTCGTTAAGGTTCTTATTACGAGACTTATAAGTGAACCTCCCTGTAAGGCATTTTGCTAGAATGCTAAGTCTTCATATTTCTAAAATGAGTTGAGTTTCCCTAGACCAAAAAGTTCCAGATACGATACAGAACATAACTACTTTTCATATGAACTTCATTCTAAATTTTTCCAATTCTAGCCCTTTTCACTGAGACTGAGCTGAAGCACCTCTACAGTCACACAAATTAATATTCTTGTATTTAGAGTTCTGTGGGGTGGAAAAAACGAGTTATTTTTGATTATACTAAATTCTTGGAGGAAATTAATACAGAACATGGAGATAGTTTGTTGTTTTTTTTTCTGGCCTGTGTTATTTTAAAATGACTGTAGTTAGTCACTTTGAATGATGTGTTTAAGTAACTTAAGTATTGCAAATACTATAATGGAGTAATTTTCAATCCCTGAGATTTATAGACAAGGCTTAGATTTTTTTCCTTTGCTTTCCTAGCTTTCATATAGGAGTGTTGAAATGACACTGTATTTGCTTCTGGTAATGGGTGACAGTGGCCAGCCCGGTACAAGTACCGGAATCCTTAATGATCAGGATTGCTTTGGTACTTCTGAAAAATCTTTCTGTAGATCTTTATACAAACTCAGGTTTGTTTCCATGTAGTTTCTAATTTGTAGTTGCGGTAAGAATCCTAAAAGTCGTGATAGCTCTTTGCTCTTACCCAGGAGCTTTCTGAGTTCACTGAATTTGAAGACTAGAGTCTAGCAGCACTACTTGTCGACCGAGAAGCTGATTGAAGTTGTTCGCATTAGCACTGTTACATGCAGAACTTCTCAGTTTTGCTGATTTCTGGAACTAAATAGTGTTGTTAGGGGGAATCATGGAATAGTAAGTTGTTAGTGGCTGTCTGAAAGAGTCACCTAGTAAAAGTTGGTAGGAGTACAGAAATAGAAAGGGTCGTGAGTAAACAGACAAGTAAGAGTTCAAGGAGTCTGCATGGGAGTGCATAGAGAAGGCTTGGTCTCAACTAGAGACACTCAGTTGTTGTAGTTAAACCCCATATCCTTTGTACTTTGAGAAAATTTCTTAGTAAGCTCTTTGTAGCTTAGCAATTGCCCTTGATCTGATGGTAAAATAGGAGATTTTTTTGTCTAACTGAAATAGTTAATGGCTGCAAACTTCTGTTGACTCTGTGTTCTAGGCCGCTGCTTCAAAGTGTTAGAAAATAACTTTGAAGCTTCTAACAACAAAAAAAAGTCCATTTTTAGTTATGTACATAGACTTTGGCCTTACAGTGGATTAATTTGCTGATACAAGTCAAACCTTTTACTGTTAAAACACAGCAGCATTTCTGAATTGGCTCATGTAAATATTAAGGGTCAAAAATGCAGGTTTTTGTCTTCTAGGGTGATATTCTTTATGCAGTAGGCACTAGACCATTAAAGCCTAGGGAACAAGGTAACAACTCTGACACTTTCTTTCTATTGGAGAAGCTTCCTTCCCTTTTCTTTGCGAAAAGCCTACCTTTTTATTGCTTGCTCCATTCCCTCTCGCTTCCAAAATAACATTTCTGCCATTCTGCACCTCCTTGAAGTGCAGGTAACTTGTTGCTGATGGTTCTGTAGCTGAGCAAGCATTTACCAGTACCAGCATGCAGACTGAGAACTCCTGGATACACAAAATATGACTAGTTATTCGCATTTGCAAGAAAACTCCGTGGTAATGGTTGAATCTGGGAATCCACATCTTAAAATTTGAAACTTGCTTTTAGCTGGATAACCCCAGTCATTAGCAGAGAGTTTAATTGGAATTCACTATCTCCGTGTGGGGAACTGAAAGGGAGGATTGTCTCGTAGGCTGAAAATACCCAGCTACACTTAGAGGTGTTAAGCCACCTCCTGTACTCTTTCCAGTGATTTCTATCTCTGAAGGGCTCTAATCAAGCTTTCAGGTCCCATCTTAATAAAAGAAGAATGTATGCTAAACAGCTTGTCAGCCATTTAAAGCTATAAATACAGTAAATGGAGGAGACCATTTGTTTCTTATTCTACCTCTTTCTCACTGAAGAGATACTATTAAATCTGTTCCAAGAGTGACACAAACCTTGAAGCTCAGTCACCAATTTTTAAATCACTTAGGATACATAAGCACATAAGCTAAATTGAGTTTTTAAGTATTTCAGCATAAGGGGTAAATTTCATGTAAAAAAAAAAAATCCTTTTTTTTTTTTTAAAAAAAAAGTTATTTCCAGATGCAGCTGATTATTCTTGCAATAGTTGTTACATCAGTTTGTTGTTTTGTTTTTTTTTTTTAAGTGCTCTCTTAAGTTTGTCAATATCTGGCTTTATGGGCAGCCTCATTTAAGAACAAAGCAGAAAATGTGGTAATTTCTTAGTTAATGATACAGCTCTGGATACTGAGTTATATGGGTAAAATGAGAGAGAAAATTACTAGTAATAGAAGTGCAACACTATCAGACAAAACACATTTGACTTAAATATTTTCTCTTACTTTCTTTTTAATAGAAACTATGTTCCAACTTCCTGTCAACAACCTTGGCAGTTTAAGAAAGGCCCGGAAAACTGTGAAAAAAATACTTAGTGACATTGGTTTGGAATACTGTAAAGAACATATAGAAGTAAGTATGATACCTCCCCAGTGTTGTAGTTAGAGTTAAAATCCTCCAAAGTTAGTCGGACTGTGAGGTCTTTGGTTTATGACATTATTATTTTTTTTTAGACCTGTTTCACAAAATGTTCAATTTTTACTGTGAATTGTGAAGGAATCTCCTGTATCCTGTTCCCCCGTCATACTCCTCTGTTCTCATCAGCTCCTGAGAACGATGCTGGGATTCTGTCGGAGCCTTGTTCAGGCTGCGTTGCTTTTTAAGTTCTAAAGACAGTAGGACCTAATTAATAACTTGAGATAAAATGCACCTGTAAACACTTTTTAGAAAGTTCAGTGGAGACAAGATACACTTCAGGCTGATTGTGACTGACTTGAGGTATATTGACGGTAGGTCGTCTTTTCTTTATGTTGGATTCTTAAAACTGGCCGGTGTTAACTGAACATTTTGGAATGAAGCAAGAACTTTCTGTGGTGTAGGATGTTCTTGGGAGACAGAAGGTGGTTCTGAGGTTTTCATGAAGTGTTCGCCAGCACCAACAGTAGGTCGTCAAGTTAAAGAATCACATCTGTACTTAGTTCCTAAAAAGGAAGGGTATTTGTGCTACTTTTCTGGACAAACTTCGTAACTGTCATCTCAAAAGTGCAGCTTTCTCTCCTGAACATGCCAACTTCTGTGCTGTCAGTTCACACACCTCAACTATTTAGAGTACTCTCCACATATGGCCTGTTTCCTTTGCCTTTTCCGTTAGTGTCTCTTCAAAGAACATTTAAATGAGATGTGTAAGAGAAAGAAATGCCAGTCCTTCCTGTTTGGAAAATTTGTGGAGCAAGTATAATTTTTAATGATAAAATTCTGAAGTGGGACAGTGTTACTTTCACTATTCATTTCAGTGGACAACAGTATTTTTAAGTCCTTACGTGCTGCTGAGCTATATGCCAAAGATGAAATGGCAAAGGACTTGATAAAATTTTTATTTTTAATAGGAATTGGGCTTATTGGACATCACACATGTAGTCAAACTTTAAAAACTTTTATCTGAAATCAAAGTAATAAAAAAACCCTAAACCAAGAACCTGCCCCCCAAAACAAACAAAACAAAAAAAATCAATCAAAAAAACCCCAAATTACCAACATCAATCAAAACAAAAACAAACAAATAAAAACAAATAAAAAACCACAACAAAAAACCCAAAACAAAACACAACAAAAACCCATCAAAGCTTTGGTGAGGCATCTATATGATCTTAAATATTTAGCACTAGCCCAGGGAATACTTTTCTCCCTAACCATTTTTGGAAGGGCAGGTATGTGATTACAGGGGTGGCTTAATTACGAGGATGAGTATTGAAAATAGTTCTTTAGGTGTTTTACGATATTGAGACTACTCACAACTCTTCTCCTCCCAAGAGGTGCATCTCAAATACTCACACTTCCTTGAATAACATCCACTATTTGCCCAGCCCTTGGGAGAAGTACCTGGCCGTTTGCAAGAGTTGCTTAAGGGAGCAGTTGGTCTTTGGTTTTGATTCTCTGTACTCTCTTCCCGTCTTTCCCTTCTCCAGGATTTTAAGCAATTTGAACCTAATGACTTTTATTTGAAAAACACTACATGGGAAGATGTAGGATTGTGGGACCCATCGCTTACAAAAAATCAGGTTGGTAATGGTTTATGTTGACACGTCTGATTCCGAAGATGGTTCGTACTAAAGGGTGTTTCACAGATATGCCAAGAGCTTTCTCTGCAGTTTTTACCCATTGGTCTTCATCTGTCATCAGTTTAAGGGACAGAAAAAAGCTGCACTTTTTTTTTTTCTAAAAGTACTAATCCTGGTCTTTATCTTAGTCGTATGGATAGCCAAGTACTGCAGAACTGATTGGTCAAGAAATCTTACCCTTTGACAACTGCCTATAAAGAGTCTGTCTGTTTTCAAGCTTAGCACAGTTTCACCGTCCTTCTTGTCAAAAGATCAACAATTTGATACGGTTCTTGACAAGCTTTTTACCTTCCCTTAAACGTTTCATTACCTGTTTTCATCATTTCAGAAGCAGTTTACATGAGCACATCTAACTGCTGCTCTCTCCGCTGTTATCATAGCTCTGTTTGCCATCTGCCACATCTGAAGATTCCTATAACCTGACTATGTCTGAGATTTGGTTTCGGCATATATAGTTCTATGCAGTACTGGAAGTCTTACTTTTTAGATGTTTCTGAGCCAGTAATAAAGGAAACTTGAATTAAGCTAGATGTGGAGGGAGGAAATGATACTCTATCCTGATTAAACACATTTAAGGCAAGTTGTGTCCACTGCAGTAGCTTCTGCCCGTGTGACAATACAGAGTAATACCCACACTGACAGAGCAGTGAGAAGGTGAGAAATCTCTCTACAAAATAAGCCCTCTTTTAGTGTCTGAAAAATCAAGTACTGCTCTTACAGGAAATGGAAACCTGTATTATGATGCATTCCTAGTGTGTGTAGTGTTAATCTCAAAATGTCCCTTTATTACTGTGTTCCATAAAACTCACTGACTGATGTTGTCCTTTTTTCTAGCCAATTCCAGAATAAAAATTGTAATAGCAAAAGAGACAGCTTTAGTTTCTTCTGTTGTATCTTGTCTCCAGCCTACCAGATGTCTGAGGCTTCAGAAGGTGGACAGAAACATTTATTCCTCCTTAAGCAGAGGGAGAGTGCAACTCTCCAGCTACTTCAAATGATCTACGTGCAGCTTGATGCACGAGACTTATTTTGACACTCATGATGAATGTTTAACTTTGAATTTCGTGTCTTGTCTCATCTGAAATGCCAGATTGCTTGTGGCTGGCTCTGAGGCCAATGTAACTTTAGTTTCTGTACAACAGTTGACAAGAATTGCATCGGCAACACGTTAAACATAACACAGATAAATGGTGCAGGGAAACTGCAACTGTGGAATTTTCAAATCCCTTTTCTGATTCAGGATTGGTTTAAAAATCAGGTTTGTGTTTTGATCAGAAGGAAAAGGTTTGGTGGCTTTAAGGGCTTGTGTAGCTTTAGTATCCAAGGAGGTAAGTTAAATCCATTTGCTCACCAAAAGTAAGTTTTGAAGAGTATCTTTTATATAAAAGTTTGTAATGTTTTAAGACACTGAAGCAGCTACAGATATGTCCATCTTCTATCTATAAATGTTTGGCAGATTTTGATGGGAAGTAGCTTGTCGTTTGGATATGGTCTCAGCCTCCTCAAACAGTCCTGCTTGCCTTTTCTCCCTGGAAATGAGCTTATGGTGAACTTCTTCGTGCAGGGAATAAAGCTTTTTTTGACTAGTGGAGAGAGATGCTTATGCTTTAGCCTTTCATGCTAAGGATGTGGTTAAACTCTGGAAGGACCTCTAAATTGGCAGTCGCCACATCACGTGTATGTTCAGATGATAAACTTTTTAGGGCCTTATCTGCAGGGCAAAAATTGGAAAGAGGACACTAATCCGAAGGTTTGAGACTGTTGCAGTGGGTCTTGAGACTATTAGGTAGAAATATTACTGTTTAGAGAATATCATGGGTGTCATTTTTTCTAAAAGCTGCTTTTTGATATTTAGTTTCTGCTTTGTTCTTTGTTTAAGGACTATCGGACAAAGCCCTTTTGCTGCAGTGCATGTCCATTTTCCTCGAAGTTCTTTTCAGCGTACAAAAGCCACTTCCGGAATGTTCATAGCGAAGACTTTGAAAACAGGATTCTCCTTAATTGTCCTTACTGTACTTTCAATGCGGACAAAAAGACTTTGGAAACGCACATTAAAATATTTCATGCTCCAAATGCCAATACACCGAGTGGAGGCATCAGCACTTTTAAAGATAAAAACAAACATGATAGCCTTAAACCTAAGCAGGCTGACAGTGTAGAACAAGCTGTTTATTACTGTAAGAAGTGCACTTACCGAGATCCTCTCTATGAAATAGTTAGAAAGCACATTTACAGGGAACATTTTCAGCATGTTGCCGCTCCTTACGTAGCGAAGGGAGGTGAAAAGTCACTCAATGGTGCAGTTCCGTTAAGTTCCAGTACCCGAGAGGAGGGTAGTATTCACTGCAAGCGATGCCTTTTTATGCCGAAATCATACGAAGCTTTAGTACAGCACGTTATCGAAGACCACGAACGTATAGGATATCAGGTAACGGCGATGATAGGTCACACTAACGTAGTGGTTCCGAGATCTAAACCTTTGATGTTAATAGCTCCAAAACCACAGGATAAAAAGCCTATGGGACTCCCTCAGAGGATGGGTGCCCTTTCCCCTGGAAGCGTCCGATCTCTTTCGTCACAACAGATGATGAACAGACTCACTATACCAAAGCCCACGTTAAATTCCGCAGGAGTGAATATGATGTCCAATGTTCACCTGCAACAGAACAACTACGGAGTCAAATCAGTACCACCAAGTTATGTTGGCCAGCCAGGGGGAAGGCTAAACTTAAGTGGTAACGCACCAGTTTCTATTTCACAGCAATCACAAATGAAACAGTTTTCAGCAAGCGGAAATGGAAGGCCTTACACTCTTGGAGGGGAGCAGAGATCACAGGCCTCGGCGAGATACTCTCTTCAGTCTGCCAATTCATCCCTTTCATCAGCCCAGTTGAAACAGACGTCGTTATCTCAGTCGCAGGCAGCTTCAAGAGTACTAGGTCAGTCTGGCTCCAAATCCCCTGTAGCTGCTACCGGTCCTTCCACTGTCAATACATCATCCACACAGAAGTGGAAAATCTGTACAATCTGTAATGAGCTGTTTCCTGAAAACGTGTATAGTGTCCACTTTGAAAAGGAGCACAAGGCTGAAAAGGTGCCCGCGGTAGCTAACTATATAATGAAAATACACAATTTCACTAGCAAATGTCTATACTGTAATCGCTATTTACCCACTGATACATTGCTTAATCATATGTTGATACATGGTCTGTCTTGTCCGTATTGCCGCTCAACCTTCAACGATGTTGAAAAGATGGCCGCTCATATGCGAATGGTTCACGTGGATGAAGAAATGGGACCCAAAACCGATTCCACTCTAACGTTTGATTTGACATTGCAGCAGGGTAGTCACACGAATATACATCTTCTCGTAACCACCTACAACCTGCGAGATGCTCCCGCTGAATCTGTAGCTTACCACGCTCAGAATACTCCCCCGGTTCCTCCAAAACCACAGCCCAAAATCCAGGAGAAGTCCGATGTACCTGTAAAAAGTTCTCCGCAAGCAGCGGTTCCCTACAAAAAAGATGTAGGGAAAACCCTCTGTCCTCTGTGCTTTTCAATCTTAAAAGGACCCATCTCTGATGCACTTGCACATCATCTACGGGAGAGGCATCAAGTCATCCAGACAGTTCATCCTGTCGAGAAGAAGCTGACCTACAAATGCATTCATTGCCTTGGTGTATATACGAGTAACATGACTGCCTCAACCATAACGCTGCACCTTGTTCACTGCAGAGGGGTGGGGAAGACCCAGAACGGCCAGGACAAAGGTACTTCGTCATCTCGGCTGGGTCAGTCGCCGGCTGTAGCGCCCGTAAAACGTACGTACGAGCACATGGAGTTCTCCCTCATGAAGAAAAGGAAAATGGATGACGATGACTGTCCCTCTGCCTTTGAGGAGAAGCCCGAAGAGCCTGTGGTTCTAGCATTGGACCCCAAGGGTCATGAAGATGATTCCTATGAAGCCAGGAAAACGTTTCTTACAAAATATTTCAATAAGCAACCATATCCCACTAGAAGAGAGATTGAAAAGCTGGCTGCTAGTTTGTGGCTATGGAAATCTGATATTGCATCTCATTTTAGTAACAAAAGGAAGAAATGCGTTAGAGATTGTGAAAAATACAAACCCGGTGTGCTGCTTGGTTTCAATATGAAAGAGTTAAACAAGGTCAAACATGAAATGGATTTTGATGCTGAATGGCTGTTTGAAAACCACGATGACAAGAATTCCAGAGTCAACGTTAGCAAGACCGTTGACAAAAAAATAAACTTGGAAAAAGACAATGAAAGTTCCTCAGACAGCTATGAAAATATAGAAGAAGAATACAATGAGAGCGGTAGTCCATTTGGTCAGCCTATTTCTGACGTCGGTGGGAAAACCTCTTCTGATAGCGTAGCGGAGAACCCAGAGGACAGCATATCCAAGGAAATCATTGAAGAAACTACATTACAGTCTCCAGAGAAGTCTGATCAAAAACAAGAGGAAAGCTCTAAATATGAAGAGATTATTTCTGCTGAAGAACCAGCAAAACTGGTAGGTGACGTTTCGGACAGCGAAGGTGAACAGGATGATCAAGACGATGCTGTTGAATGGAAAGATGGAGCTTCACAGTCTGAAAGTGGGCCTGGATCTCAGCAGGTTTCTGATTTTGAAGACAATACATCGGAAGTAAAACCAGAAGCGTGGACAGATGAATCCTCCCAAAGCGAAGATGCTGGCAGCAGTAAACCGGCTGTTGAGACAAAAGGGGGTGGATCTGAAAGTGACGAAGACCAGTCAAAGTGGAAGAATCGTTCCTATGGAAAAGTAGAAGAGTTTTGGTCTAAGGACCAGTCGCAATGGAAAAACGCATCAGAGATCGAGGAGAGCTTGTCAAATCAGCAGATGGAGTGGCAGAATAGCACAATTGACAGTGAGGATGGAGATCACTTCGACAGTGTGACTGATGGAGTAGCAGAACCAATGCATAGCAGCTTAACTGGTGTGGAGCTGAGTAGCCAGCAAGCGTGAGCTGCTCGATTCGGAAGTGTCAGTATCACGATCCGATCGACGACTGTCTATAAACACTTTCATTTCAGTATGACTGCAGAGCTTAACTTCTAACTGGTACTGCCTTGCGAGTGCTAGGTCGTGGCGTGCGGTGGTTGTGGCCGCTGTTATTCCAGCGGTTATTTAAGGATGCTGTTGGCTAATCTTGCTTGAGAATTCCTGCTGGGATGAGCACAGTAACTTAATGTGAAAACGGATAAGCTGGTGGCTCCAGAATGCACACGGAGAAAAGCAGAGGTTTGTTTTATCTGCGTTTTCAACATTTATTTCACTCTTGTACATGTTCAGTTGTACGTCTTTTTAAACATTACCCTTTTTCACATGGTAGTGTAGGGCCAACCGTACAAGCTACCAGTTCAACGTGTATAGTAGACTACGGGGAAATTGATTTTTTTTTTTTTCATGTATCATTCTGAATAGTTGAAATGTATATTTGTACAGTCTTTTAGACCTATTCAAGTGAAGCTTATGAAATTGTTCTTGTGTACCCATCATAGATTTGTTTCTCTTTTTTAGTGTTGCCCTGCTGTGTAATAAATGCTGTATCTAGTTTACCTAGCAAAAGCTTGAAACTGCTATAGTATGGATTTTGACAAACTTAGTTTTTGCACATAACCTTGTACAATCTCAAAACGGAGGCCAGCAACATAAAAAAAAATATATCTGGACTCTATTGTATTATAGAATTTTCTTGTTCTGAATATCCTTGACAGTACAACTGATGACAAACGTATTTCAGAGCCATTTTCTGAAATCTTTTAAGCTAAAAAAAAAGAAAAAAAATCACATGCAAGAAACAAGTTTGCAGCTACTAATTTTGACACCTTTTAGATCTGTATAAAAGTGTATTGTGTTGAAGCAGCACACTGAAACAAAAGTGCTGTGTTTTGGATATTTAGTTTTATCTTTAGTTAACACCAGCAAGGTGTTGTATTCATTTATACCATCTAATATATGACACACTGTTGTAGTATGTATAATTTTGTGATCTTTATTTCCCTTTGTATTCTTCATTTAAGCATCTAAATAAATTGCTGTATTGTGCTTAATGTAAATATTTGCTTTATTACATGCAAGTGCTACATTCCTGTTTGGTAAATCCCACCTTGCTACATTCGTTCCCTGTTTTGTTTTGTTCTTTTTTTCCAGAAGTGCCCCACAGCTCGCTCCGGGGCCTGTCTGTATAGTACTTTCTTACTGATCTCTTCAAGGCTATTGAAAATCCTACAAAACTAACTTTGGCTGAATTTGTCTTTACTATTTAGCACTCTAGAGCACTCATTTATAAATAGGATTGTGATTTGCTTGTTCTGCATCCTGGAGAAACAAGGTCGATGAATTACTTGCATTTTTCACCCCTTTGTACATGAATGGAGATCACTTTTGCCTATTAAAAAGTTACCTAGAACTGCGTCTCTCTCTGAAGCGCTACCTCCTGAGAGTAAACGAGAGCAAAGCTATTTGAATACTGACCTTTTAAACATGAAGGAGCAGCCTTATTTCACCTTTAAAAGAAACAGACTTATTTCACCCTTGAAGAAAAAGTAATTTGAATACTGAAGAAAAAAAAAAATAACGGTTTGTTAAAATTTTTAATCTGTTTGGTCAAGCCAGCCCGGGTTTTTGGCAAGTGTGCAATACACCAGACAGCTGCACAGCCACATTGAGGTAATAATTTACTGAAGGGCATCTAATTGTGATGAGAAGAAAACTATTCCGAGCGATGAGTCGAATAAATAAGAGTACCTACTTTTTGATACTTTACAAGAATTAAATTGACCTTTGAAATTTTCATTAATGTTGTAAAGGAGGCAACAGTTCTGTGCTCTTCAACATTTTAAACAGCAAAATTTCACAGGGATCTTGAGAAAACATTTGAATATTTCTCTAGCAGTCTTGGGCAGGTATAAACCGTCCTGCCCCTGAGTACAGTGAACAAGCCCCTGTCTAAGTCAAAGAGGAGAAGATGTGTATGCCCTCCTGCTCCCCAGCGAACTTGTGCTGCTGCCACTCTTTGGAATGAGCATTTCTGGGTTTCCTTCAACATTATGTGTGTGAAGGGATGCCAGAAAACCCTTCCCTTTAGGTGAAGATGGTTTAGATTTGTCTCATTCTTTCCCCCCTTGCACAGAAGAGATACGTCCTTTTCTTCTGCTTTTTTTAACTCAAGAGGAGTGGAAGTTGGACTGGTTCCCAGTTATGCACTCAAGGCATAGGAGATATGTTTTAAGAACAATACAGGAAAAATACTTTTGACATTTACATCAGCAAGAGCTTCTTGGATTGTTCTGCCTTGAAAGAAAACTTGAACCTCAACTAGTTTTGTTAGCAGGCTTTCCGAACTATTTCATTACCAATAACTTCAGTATATCAGCTGAGTTTAACTACCACTTACAGATGTCGGTGGCTCGGTAATCCTTTTCCCAACAAAACCAATCACTGAAGGTTATTTCTTGCTAAGAAAACTTGGTTGTACTCCTTTCTCTCTCTGTAAGCTGCTCTTATTTCACAGGAGGCTACTGTCTGAAAACAAGACGTTTTAGAATCTTTGTGTCATTTCATTTAGACTTTAAGGAATTTTACAAATACATTTCTAAAAAACTTTTTTAAAAATCCCAGTGGTTTAGTAGAAGTACAACAAGCTCTGTTAAGCAGTGAAATAAAAAGTGGGGTATCTGCATATTTGTCTCAATAATATCTGGCAAGGTTAATTTAGTATTAGCAAACTCTAGTTAAATTCCTGTTTCCAAATTCTGAGCTCCTGTTTACTGCAGTCAGGGAATAGTGAGGCTCTAAAATACAAACTGTTTCAAAGTGCTTCATTTGCCAGAAAATTCCCTGGTAGGAAATACCATTTTATATAGTGATTAAATTAAAGGTCTTCTTGCACAAAAATAGTCCGTTTTACCAGGAATACCAAGAAGGATTGGGGGTGGTTGTTTTAAGTGGCATAAACTTACTAGAATTTCAAACAAGTTACTCTTCAGATTTGGATTTTAGCCTAGGCAAGAATTCCTTCCTAAATTTGAGGCTAACCACACATTTCTGAGGAAGTCTAAAAGCAGAATAGGTCAACGGCCCAGTAAAACTGGAGGAACCGTAAGCCCAGGTTGTGTAATCTTAAAGTATGACACCATTAGCATTTTATGAGATGGCAGTTATCCAATTTTTACACACATTCTTGAAGTTCTAGAGCAGAACTCTAGAAACATGCCAAGCTGTGCTTGCAGAGTACCCAGCTCAAGCTGACATTTAAATTCTGCTGTATTCAGTGGGAGTACCTTGAAAACACACTAGGCTGTTCAGGCTGTGGCCAGCACAACAGAGCAGAAAGCCCATTAACTTAAGACTCTTCTTTAAAGCCCTTGTTTCAGCTAGTTTACCTGAAGTGAAGCAAAGCAGAGGGTGTTTTACCATCATAAATACACAATCTGAAATCTAAGGTTTCTAACAGTTGGGACTGAAGTAGGAGGTTTTTAGCGTCGACATTGTTTCTAGACCCAAGACAGCTTTGTACAACACAAACTCTCTTTCTTAGAGCTGGTGTGACCTGTATTTTGACTTTTGCCGAATACCTGAGCGTGGCAAGGACAGTCTGAGATCGTTAAGGGTAGTTGCATTTTATATGAGGTTTTATTTCTAGATGTGTTCACACGGGCTTGGAATAAATGTTATTTTGCAGCACCTTTCCTTGCACTGCGCTGCAGCGGAGATGCAGTGATTGGTTCAACACCTACACTTTTGATTCTTTTCGTACACTTTTCGTACTCCTTCCATCCTCTCACCGCCCCTCCCCACACACGCTCTCCTTGAAGCACTGTTAGAGCCAACCAGCTTTCCTCCAAACTAAACAGCTCTTTTCCAGCAGAGACGGAGAGGCAGCTTCTGCTTAACTCAGTTTTCTATCCACTGGATCAGACATTGAAGTCACACTTCATCTCAGCATTTTCCTTTGGGTACGGTGACTTAACCCTTTATCTACACTGGGATTTCTACTCCATCAAAACCTTTTACACGATGTTACAGAAATAGCTGCATTAAGTTTTATTTCACAAGCTCTTAATCTTACTGAAAGTTCGAGTGACGTTTAATGCTGCCATCCTCTGTTCAGCAGTAACATTTCTATAGCAAGAAATTGCCAATTAATATTTGACCCATCAACATGCATTTTTCAAGCCAGCAACCTGAATATTCACCCAGTATTTTGATAGGAAAATTCAATCATTCTTACCACCAGGACATAAGAAGGTTTTAAATATTCACTAATACAGTTTCAGTAAACAGTTTACCATTTTATAGTACATCTATTTCATACACTTCTATGGTACTAAAGCAAGTTTTTTTCAGTTTTTATCAGAACCAAATGATTTCAGGAATATGTTGTGTGTACTGTCTCTTCATTTCTGTTAATAAAGAAGCTGATATTTGGATAAACGGGTTGGTATAACTGAGAGTATTTTGTTCCTTTCATAACCAATTTTCCTCTCTGTAGTATCAGCTCATTTGTATTAATCCATTAAAAAAACCTGCATTGCAGGGGCAGAGGCATTGACTAGGTCTGTCTTCTGTTGCTTTATATTTTAATTTGACTTTATCTTTCATCATCAGTCCCACTAATAAATATGAAAAGGTTGAGTTCATTTATTTCTGCATCAGAAAAGCACTGGTCTCCATGGTTACTCAAAGCCATGTAGCTTCACTTTCAACCATAAGCTTCCCCCCCGCCCCAGCTCCTTTACAGATTTTGGATTGGATCCTCCATCTTAAGGTTTTCCACAGGTATTTTTAAACCAAGAGCATTTATTTCTGTTTTTCCATATTGTACTGCATGCAAAGCCAATCATCTGAAAAGTAGATAACCATCTCTTACTAATGTTCCTTATTCAGGGAATTGAGTGGGTTTTCCCTAGACCTATTTTGAAGTTAAAAAAAATCCAACCAAACAACAAAAAACTACAGGTGTGGAGGTGAGTACTATGGTATTCCTGGTCCTGACTAAATAGCATCTGCATTACAAAATTGCACATCCAAAAGTCTGTAACAGCTTTGCAGAAAGTTTATTTAGACCATTCAAGTTATATTACACAACAGCTTGTAAAACCCTCTTTCTAGTTTGAAATAAGAGCGCTGAAAGCTTCAGCCACGTGCAGTTTATTGAATTTTAAAATTCTGTCGTTGACTTCATGTTCTCTTGTAAAATCTGAACATTTGTGCATTTGTGAAGCTGGCAGTATTAGCACATTACTTGACAGTTTTAACATGTTTAATACTAGAGAACTCTTCAACCTTCTGATCATTATATAAACCAAGTGAATTTTTGTAAATGTTCTTCAAGTTAGGACACTTATCAAGTAAGTGCAGACTACCATGATCAAATGTTAGAATAAATGTTCCAGCCTCCACACAGCCACAGTATGATCAGAAATGTTTTGCTTCCGTTAGAGAAGCTAGCCAAAGATCTGAAATGTAACAGTGGCTTAAATATGAACCATAAAAATCAACTCGGGCAGCCTTTCCTAAGAACCTTTTGGTAGTCAAAAATTAATGATTTTGATACTTAGTACCTACATAGTTCATAGGAAAAAAGTCTTCAGTTCGGTAGAGTTTTGGCAGGTCGTAGGAGCGTGCTGCTGACAGAGGACGTCTCTGAAACGAGAACAGGACAGAAATTAATCTTTTTGTTGAAGAATAGGAAATAAAACTTTCAGGTGTTGACCATGGAAACACGGGGATGGGGAGAATCCCCATCGGATCTCAGAGCTGAAGTTATTTTCCAATACAAGATAATTGGCTCTGTAAACAATGCTAAAAATGTGAAGGTGTTTATTTTCGCACCTGATTCTACAGACTTTGCAATCATCTTAGCTGGATTAATATTGAACAGATAAAAATAGAGAAGAACACAGGGGAAATTAGTTTTAAAGCACAGAAAAATGCAAATGAATTAGTAAGACTGCAAAATACTGACTACAGAAGAAATGAAAGGGATTTGGGTTTCCTTCTGGGGTTTTTAAGAGTTCAAATAATTGATTAATCCTGAATTGAGATAAAATTATATTTCTGTAGTGCAACAATTCAAACCTCTAGCTAAAATCACAGTCTCAATGGAAAACAGTCTATCCCTTCCATAGAGCAAACAGTCTTCAGGCTCTAAACTTAACACATTTTGAGAGAACAGTTTGCTATTTAAATGTAATCCTCACATTTATTTGTACTTAATTCTCATTCATGCTTTTCAAGATGTGCATCTGATTACAAACATTTCTTGAGAGAAAGATCTATATCCACTGCTAATTCTTTGGAATTACTGGCTCTCCATGTACATCTAGGCACAGTTTAAGTAGCAAATATTCATGGATAGGATGACCTAGGTGCTGGCTTCCAAAGCTGCATTGCTGTGCTGCCACTGTGAGAGCTGGCAGGATGATTTGCACATCTCAGAGATCAATACTGTGTTCTCAGAGGAGAACCCATTGGGAAATAACAGACTTTGCTATGGGGGAGAAACACACCTTTAGTGATAATCACCAACAGATGCACATGACTATGAAGTTCTTATGGGCAGACCCAAACAAAAAGAGATAAGCAGGGCAGGAGATAATGGGTAGAATATTAGGATTTTTAATGTAAAGTGTAACATTTTTTTTTAATCCAAGACGAAAAATCAAGTGACAATCACTAAGACAAGATGATGAATCTGAATTGATCATGGAAGAACTACTAGTAATGAGGTCCACCTCTGCAAAATAGAAAGGAAAAAAAACCCTGACCAAAAAAAAAGGGCATAAAAATAGTCAGTTGTAACAATTCACAGTGGAATACTAACATTTTCTGTATTTTCCATAAAGTAAAAGCAGGGAGAAAGAAAAGTTAAAAACCACTCAAATTTTCAAAGTACAATAATTCATCCTTCATTTCTAGGGCAGTATTGCCAGTGGTCATACCAGAGGAAAACAAGGCAGAAGGAAGTGTTAGGAATTGCAGTAATTAATAGCTTGACAATCTGCAGCAAGCCCTGGTCAGAGCAATCAAACTTAACCAAGGACACAAGTCTCTCAAACTAACTTGAAAAGAAGGCTCAGGATTTCCCATAGCTCATGAAACCACCAATTCACTCCAATTTGTAACTGGTTATTTTAGAACTGCTTATTCTTAGCACTTACTCTCCAGAATTTCTCTAAACATGATGCCATGATTGCAGGGAGAATTTACAGAGGTTTTTGGGATCCCTGCAACAGTAATCGAGTGCTTTGATGAAAAAAACCTTATTAATGATATAGTACTACAGATACTATGATTCAATAGATATACTCGGTCCCTTCTGATCTGCAGGTACTATATGTTCTCTATATACCCTCTTGACAGGTAGTTCTTTTGGGTGACTCCCTGTAACTGCCATAAATAGTTAACAAAAGTGACTCCTCCTGTTTTACATCTACCCACACCAAACTTTCACCAAGGAATGCTCTTGGTGCCAGTTTGTGTTAAAGGAACTATTTCAGTCTTCATTATCTGAGGTATAGCCGCTGAATCAATAGTAAATGAGTGGCAAAGACACTAATCCATATGACTTGAGGGTATTTTACAAGGAAGGGGTGTGAGAAAAGCTTTCACAATGGTACAAAGGCCACACAGGGTTAAAAGACAAGGGCATGAGGAATCTCTGTGCTGTGCACATCACACAGACTGAAGATGAAATAATTCCTTTGTGGTCAGGCTGCTGTGAAACCTAAAGGAAAAGTGATATGGTTGTCTGCTAAAGAGGAAAGCGGGAGAAGAAGGTGGGGGGGGGCTGGAAATGGCTTGAAATTCCAAAGCCTATTAAAGCCCTCAAAAGAGAAAGGTTTAAGTAGTAACAAATAGCTTTTCACCTCTAGATCACTTGATTTATGTCTGTCACAACCTAATAAAGGCCAGATTATGGCCCTTAGAAAGTAGATGTTCTCATTGGGATGGCAACTATACCGTAACATACAGCACTAGTGGCAGTGACTACAGCAGTAGCTTGCTGAAGGTCAAGCAGCCCTAAAACTAAATGGTGTTTATGCCTAAGCCAGGCTATAAAGGCCTTGGGCAAGGTTTTGTCATTTCACTGGCCTCTGTAAGCACCTCTGGCAACTATTTAGTACAAATACATAAATCCTTACTTCTCCTCTCTACTTGTCTCTTAGGTCGGGTTTGAGACAGCCAAGCGTAGAGTAGCAAGTTTCCACTGTACCTGAAAAACACAGGCTGGTAGCAGATCTCTGTTGAGATGCCCTGTATTCTTTGTCTCAGACTTGGAAACTATTAATTAACTTAAAGATTCAACAATGAGTGAATAAATCGAGGAAAGAAAGATTAAAGGAATTCTAGAGGAATTTAGCATTTGGAAGGAAGCATAACAGGTTTAGATGAAGCTAGATCAAACAGTAGAAATGAAAGGATTAAAACATTTGAGAGCGCTTTTGAAAAATAAAGTATGCACAACAATTCCACATTTGCAGGCAAAGAAAAGGAATGGCATGTAGAATCATGCCCAAAAGATTAAAACAGCAGCTTTAGAGACTTCAGTCAGCTCCATTTTAACAGGCAGCCAAGTTATCCAAGGAGACAAGTTGTGTGACGCGGTACCTAAGGCACTAAAAGTACCCCTTGAGAAATACAGTTGAAAGCCCCTAAAAAGCCCGGTCCCCAGCTGATGAAGCTAAATAAACGACAGCAAGTAAGAAAATGACCCATTTAAGAACATAGTGGTTACTCTGACAACTGCAACCCAGATCAAAACAACAAAGCTGGGTCAAAAGGTGATCACTTACAGGTCATATCACATCCAGAAAACAGCTTAATTCACAGACAGATCCTACCTTCTGTTGAAGAAAAATAAATGCTGGGCTGAATGCGTCTGCTTGCTCAGTTCCATTTCCATAACCAGGCTTCCATCAGCCTGCACAGCAACATTACATTTACGGTGAGTGCTGTAAGAATTCCTGATGTCAACATGAAAAATTGTTTCCCTTCTATCCAAGAATCTACAAGAGGGTCCAGAAATCCACTTTGGTACTGCTTTTCTAAGCAGGGACCATTAGCCTAATGCAGCAAGACAATTCATCTGTCTATCCCGGGCCACCCTCTTTTCCAACAGCCTCCCAAACACACCAGGGACTGGAAGCGCTTTGCCTGGTGACAGGTGGGATCGATACACTGGGAAGCAGCAAGGCAAGCGCAGTAGATACGGTGTCTCTGTGATGCAGGGGCACTGGTACAGTCACCAAGTGCCCCAGCACAAAGGTCTGGCATCACGATAAGGATTTCCAACCCTACTGCACACAGTATCTTTATCTGGGCTATTTGCACTGTGTCTGAACAATAGAGCTAAACCATTCAGCTGTTTCGCAGAAGGAGAAAATAGTAGATTACCTGAGAAAAGGAGGGAGGGATATTATTTCACACAGAATTAAAAAAAAGTTAACATTCCACATGTGGTGTCTCTGAAAACTACATTAACACATAACACGTGGTGTCTCTGAAAACGTAGCTGGTACCTTGAACCTTCATTCTTACACATCTCAAAAAAAAAAATAAAAAATTAAAAAAATCATCCCCTTTAAGGCCACCAAATTCAAAGCCTTGGGAGTTCAACTTAGATGTATTTATGATAACTGTACTGGAGTAGTTATGCCTCTGAACTGAGCTCCTGATCAATGCCGCTGCTTCGAAGCAGAGAGAGAAGCAATAACGAAGTATTTCATCCACACTGCTGGGCTGACTTTGCCTTGAGTACCATTTACATTTCCACAGCTCCTAAATCCATTTCTTTTACATCTGCTGTCTCCCACCTGAAGCAGCACTAATATATCTCCCCCTTGACACCAAGAAACATATTTTCTCCTGTTAGTTTACAGTGAAAGACCACCAAGCTTTTGGAAGCGGATCAGCACCGCTGCAGATAACCAAAGAAAATGAAGTGGCTCAAGGAGCACTTCTCTACAACAGCAACAGCAATTTGAGCTCTGCTGTGAAAGGTAAAAGGGAATTCTTGGCTATCTGGCAACAATTATTTTTCAGATTTGGTCATTCTTGCAGGTATTAAAATCAATACCTAGACTGCAGAAATCAAAACAGGCCAAAAAATGAAACTTATTTCTTCAGCAGTTCCAAAACCAAGCAAATATTCTCACTTTTCCTGGCAAAATTTCACGGCCACCAATCTGGATCCCTCTCAGTCTTAATTTTTAATATAATTATATAACAATGGTAAAATAATTTCCATTTCTACTAAAATAAATGTAAAGTTCAAAAACTTACTTCTTAAAAACCTATCAACTTTGACTTTTCCAACCAGCCTTCTTTTGATTGCTGCCAGCCCATCTAGCACACTGCTAGTGGACTCCTGTGTGACAGTTTTGGGAAAAGTATGAATTAAAGAACCACAATGTTCTTCAGAAATCAGCTCTGATGACGAGTACAATAAATCCTCACCAACACATCCTTCACTTCTCTGTTAAACACTTGCTATGTACCAAGAAAGTAATTTAATAAGGATGTTAGTGAAAAAGAACAAGGGGCCCCATGTCCACTATTGCCCCATCAGAGACACCTCTTTTGCTTAGGCTGCCTTCCATGGTAATTCCCATCTCCCATTTGTGGGAGCCAATCCCACTGTGCCAAGACAAAACTCAGCTCTCCTATAAGCATGTGCTGGATAAACGTGCCCCTGAAGATGTAACACAGCAGCCATCTACACAAACGGGAAGAAACAAAAGAGCAGCGTTAAGGCTTATCTTTTAGCTAGCTAACATAACTTCTCAGAAGCTTCTTAAAGCTTCTCAAATGTATTTAACCAGCATCAGTAACTTTGCAATAGACTAAAGATTAATCCTAACAATAGCCTTACAAACTAGTCAAACATTCCTGCGCTTTGGGAAACCAAGGCAGGAAGGTTGCATGATATGACCCAAGAGACAGCAAGTAGGGACAGAGCCCAGATTTAAATCAGGACTGACAGAGGAATTCTAGCAGAGCCTGCAGCATTGCTTTAAAACTTCACCCCTACAGCTGTCTTCCCCATTCCTCCCCTAGAAGTTATTTTCCTCTCCATCAGCAGAAGGAAGCATGTCACCACAGTAGAGCGATCCCAGTTCGGCCTGGCACACCACCTTAACTCACTGCTGAAGGCGGGTTTGTATTGAGGCGCCAAAACTATGAACGGCAAAAGCCAGAGTATGGGCGTAACTTCTCTTCAGGACAGGAGTGGTTCCTGTCCTGAAGCAAACATAGTATTGTCAAGCCAATTGTCAGAACACAAGCTTTAGAGCCAAATTTTTGCTTATCATCTCCCCCAGTACTTCCCCAGTATATTTCATGCAGTATGTCTTACAAGAGTTGGAATCCATTCTTGACTTCATATGCACAGAATCTTCACTACCTCGGCAAGGTAAAGAAATCTATCATCCTTTAAGTCCAGAATGTGACTAGATGAGGAACAAAATCTATAGGTTTTTCTTCCTGAGAAAATACAAGAGTCTTTTCTGACTCCAGTACCTGTGCCCATCATGAGCCGGAGTCAGCCAAGCTGGACACCTGACCTCGCCCATAGCACTGGCAAAAGTTTCCAGTAACAACATCTGTGAATTCATTCTTTACAAAATTCTGCCTGAAGACCATCTTACATTCCCCTTTTCCTTCAAGTCTGTGGGATTAGTGAAGGCTTTCCAGATGATTCTTGACTTTTGCATCATTTTTTTTAACCCTGATTGACTGACAGATGGGGGGGTGAGGGGTGTTCTTTCTATAGTGGCCTGTTACTAGTCTCCTAATTAGAGGACAATACAAACTGAGACATACTGTTTCCAGATATAAGGCAATCATACCACTTTCTAGTATTATTTATGGGTCTCAAAAGCACAGTAAACAGTTTATAGATGACTGTGCAAGTTTCATTCTTAAAACAACTTATGAAGTAAATACACAACAGAAATAGGAAATTTACTGATTAGAATGCAGGTCACTCCCTCATCTGCTTGCTTTGTAACTCAGCAGGCACGTGCCTTATCCTTCTTCACATCATCATATTAACATCTCCATCATAAATCATAAGCTTTTTCCTCCTCTTGTTCTAAACATTCTGTGTAAGCACTTCAGAGCAAGGCCAATTCCATGCAAGCTCCAGAAAGCATCATATATATCCTTTTGGCTGAAATTAGTTATTAATGACAACCTTTCACTTATGACTTGCGACTAGAATCTCTTCAAGGGAAGGATAAATCAGGCTTCTCTTTGGGAAGTACAATACCATGAAAAGATGTTAAGAACAGTCAAACAGCTATTTCTTATTCCCTAAATAGTAATGAGATACATAAAGTCAAGAAAATTTAGAAAAAGCACTGGAGAAAAAGACCACAATGTCATCCTTTTTTTTCTCCCTCTCAGTCTCCAGCAAAGATCTATTCAACAGCTGCCCTAATGATCACCGCACAAATCAATAAACTTGCTGAAGCCATGGGAAAGTGCAGTTTATTAGCTGCTCAGTAAGGAGACAGAAACACAAGGATGCAGCGGCTCTTCTCCTGCCAAGAGTGTGGGAAGCAGAAGAGATGTGACAGCTTTGAAGAATCTCACTGCAAAACGTGTTTTCTCGAAGCGTAGGGCCCAAGATTTTGTGCTTATGCACGTTAGCCACCAGGCTTTCTTCTCTTCAGTGACAGATGTAGTTTCTCACTAATATAATCATTTTCCCAATATACCGTTGCCAGAAGGAGCACGTCCTTTAAAAAGCAAAGTCTGGATTTGTTTTGTTGTTGCCATTTGTGATTGGTCTGACAGTCCGTGTCTACGAGGCTTCCTATGGCAGACTGTCCCGGCTTCAGCACTCCCAGTCTCTCAGTTTATTTCTGAACAAGAAGCAGTAATATATTCGGGCCTGTTCCTTGTGTGTTAATCTTCAGGAAAGCCAAAAAGGAATAGGAGTGAAAGAATGAGACAAACTGAGATAAATAATGACAATAATACCTGGCTTTTCTATCTGCAGGAGCACAAAGTGCAGAAATCGGCTATTTGACTTCTCAATGTCCCTCTAACAGAAGTAATCTCATTTTCCTAGTAAGATAACTCCATGCATTCTTTGTTTGGTTTTCCCTGCAGGTTCTGCTCCCAGAATTCTCAGCTCCTAGTCTAGTAGCACAATCTAAGGAAGTGTGTAAGACAGGGGCAAATTCTAACAGTGACTACTACAGCAAATTGGAAAATAAAAATTAAAATAATAATAATAATAATTAAAAAAAACACCAACCAAAAAAACCAGCAAAACCCATGGGACTAGATGGATGCATCTGTGGATGCTAAAATTGCTGCTGTCAGTCATCTAAAAGGTCAGGGCGTTCAGAGGGTTTTTGATGACTGGAAAAAAGCCAAATATCACACTTATCTTCAAGAAGGCCAAGGAGGAAGATAGAAGGATCTACAGGATGTTCAGCCTAACCTGAGTCCCAGAGAAAATAGGGAGCAAATCCTTTTGGAACCCATTTCCAGCACTTCAAAGAAAAGGAGGCGATTGAAAAGAGTCAGCATAGATCTAAAAAGGGCAAACTATGGTCAGCCAACCTAATTAAGAGCTGGCTAGAAAGCAGCTTTGCAGAAAAAGTACTGCTGGTCCTCAGAGACAAGAAGCTGAACCTGAAGCAGCAGAGTGCTCTGGCAGCGATGAAAGCTGACAGCACACTGGTGTCAGCCACCAGACTGACGGATGTGATCCTCTCCCTCTATTTTGGCACAAGACTGAATCTGGAGTACTGTGTCTGATTCTGGGCTCCCCAGCTCATGAAGGATTTAGTGGACTGACATACTTGGAGCAAATCCAGCAGAGGACAATCAAGATGCTCAGGGGCTGGAGCACATATGCTACGAGGAGAGGTTGCGACAGTCGGTTTCTGCAGCCTGAAGAAGTGAAGTGCAATTTAGTTGATGTCTTCCACTGTCTAATGAGTGAAGACAAAGCTACTTATAGACGATACAGAGCTAGGCTCAACTCACAGCTGCATAGCAAAAAAAAAAACCCTACAGGCAATGGCCATAAGGTGCAGAAAGAGGAATACCAATCAGACATGAGGAAAAAAACCCCAACAGCTACGTGGATGATGTGGTCAAAGACGAGAACAGGTGCCTAGAGAGACTGTAAAATCTCCCTTCTTTGGAGATGTTCAGAACTTGACTGGACAAGATTGGGCAGCCTCGTCTAACATCAGTTAGCCCTGCTTTCAGTAGGGAGTTGGACCTGATCACCTCCAGAAGTTCTAAATTGATACGGTTCAGTGATTGTAACTGAGGCACAGAGGCCAGAAATTACTCGAACTCCGTCTGTGGTCTTAAATCATGTTAACCCTAAGCTTTAAACTTGGCATTTCTGGGCTATTTATTCCATTCTCTAATTGCTGGGGAATCGTGGTATCAGGGTTAGGTAGGCTTTGGTTATACAGGTTTTCTGCCTTCTTGCACAAGCTAAATTATAAATTCAAAAAAAATGCAGCGCTGCACTCGCATTATCCAGGGACATTCCAAGCAAAATGCGCAAAGTCCAAGTCTGCTGCTATGTCTGTTACTCATGGCCAATACTCAGAATTAATTTATTCATTGCTCACTAATGTATCACTTGCTGACAGTGTCAGTCCAGTTCTTAGGGGACCAAGGGTTATATCCAGAGCCCTTTAAAGCAGATGGTAGAAAACTTTTGCCACAAAGGTGCTGAAGCGAATGGCTGGGGAGTCTCAACCAGGCATCTTATGTCGGCTTTCAGTCTTTCTGAAACAAGTTAAAGCATAAACCGCAGACTCCAAGGCTGTCAGTCCTAGAATTATGAGCAGCTTTTTCTTTTTCTATATTAATGCAGTGTCTGAGGCGAGTACATACAATACCAGAATAGTAATAGCCTCAAATTACAGGTCCTTTTGCAAATCAGTTCGTACCAACACGTTTTCTCATCTAAGACATTTAAACATTTGGAGCCTCTTGCACATGGAACAGCAGCTGAGGTCCCCAAGGAACAACTCACACTGCTTTTGCTTTCTGGAATAATACCACAGACAAAAGTAAACAAAAAAAAGTCCTCCTCTATTTCCATCTAAGGTAACGGGAATTGAAAGCACACAGCACCTTGGGCAAACCAGCAAATACTAGAAATGTGGCAAAACTGGAAGTGTTAGATTTAGCCTGGCAAAATATACAATATTCCAATGCTCATTGGGAAGGCATTCGGACAAATCAAGAGACTGACCCACCCACAAGTCATGACAGATGGAAAATTATGCTCAAATTTCAAGAGTAATACAGCAGGAAACAAAGATCAATGAGGTTTGGCTTGTATGTCAACCTCTAGTCAGCGGCTGTGATGCTGTTCTACAGTAGTACAAGAAGAAATCTGTCCACAAGCACAAGGACAGCCAGCGTGTCTACTCTGGTGAATCAAAGCTTAGGAACTTGTCTCCAGCTGAGACCAACAGCTGATGCTTAGAGTATAAAAACAGGGCAAGTACACAGCATTCCTGCCTTGAATACTCTCCTGACCTATAGGAATTTGCAGCATACGGGTTCCTAGGAACAGAAAGGTAACTTTGTTAATGACTTTGATCAAATTTAACATACGTAATTCCTGCATTTAGAACTGCAACAGTGAGTTCCAAACTTCAGAGATATATTGTACGGAAAAAACCACACCTCCTGTAGTTCATTCTGAGACTATTTCTTGATAATTTCTATTTACTGTCTCATGCAATTTTAGATTTCAAAGATTTCAGTATGGAAAAGAGAAGACTGAAATCACAGTTTGCTTAGTCCTTTCCTAAAGGGATGTGGTTCCAAACTCCTGATCCAGACGCCTCTTCTAGTTCTGCTGGGAACTAGGACCAGAACTTCAGCCATTATTCAAGATGAAGCCACAGATTTACAGAGTGGCACAAGAAGGTTTTTATTCTCTTTCTTTCCTAATAATTCCTAACATTCAGTTTCCTTACTTGCCTGCTACTGAACTGTGAGCTCAAAGTTTTCATGAGGCCATCTGGACTATTTCATGATCTCTTTCTTTAGTGAAAAATACGACTTCAGAGACCACCACCCCCCACATAAGGCTCAGTCGCATCACCCCCTTTTGCATGACCTTATATTTATTAACATTTCATTTTGGCTACAAGTTTTTCCACTCAGTCTCTGAACGTTGCAAGGTCTGTCTATAGCTCTCTGCAGTCGGTATTCACTTCTGTGATCTCAAAATAACTGCATTAACAAGCGTTCTCATCTCATCGTATGTCTCATTTTCTAAATCATTTGTGAACACTGAACAGCATGCTAGAGATACAGTTATCAACTGAAAGACTTCTTCTCAAGTATTTGCTCAGAAGCAGATAAAATCTTTGGGATCCCAACAGGATGAAGGAGTCAGCACCGCACTTGTACTCTTTGCAGGCCTGTTGTGGAACATATGTGAATACTGACTTTTAGCAACCTGACCTGGACGTAGCCACAGTGCTGAAGTGGGAAGCGAAGCAGCCCAAACTAAAAATAGTAGAAATAGTCCTACTACTGATACAAGGCTCAATTTATTTTTCCTATGAAAAGAAACACAGTTTGGTCTTAGTAACATTTGACAACAGAAACTGTTGTTACGGTCCAGAAATTATCATAATAGTTCATAGTGGTTTTACAATCCCATATGGCCCTGCTACAGGGGGCACTCTGGAAATTAAAGAGTTAAGCAGGAATGGTGGGAGGTTTGCATGGATTAACCAGAGACATTATCAGCAAAGGGCTCTCCTTCAATACGATAAAGTTGGATCAACTACCAGGGAATAAAAGAGTCTGGGTGTAACTCCACAGCGGCGAGGCAAGGCCCCCCGCACGCCGGGGTTGCCGAACAGGCTGGGGGAGCCCAGAGCTGCCAAACCCAACGGAACCCAGCCGAGTCCCGCTGGGATGAGGGAGCTCAGCTGCCAGGGTGACTCCAGCAGAGCCCAGCTGCCGGGGTGACTCTGGCTGGCGCACACACACATTTTCTGCAGACTGTCTTGCATTTTTGTTCTTGGTAAACCGGAGCAGCTTGGGAAATATTTGCAGGTCTGGCTATTCAAGCAGGAGCAGCCTAGCAGGCAGCACGCAATAATCACCCAAGATTGGCTCACAGCATTACTGCTGCCGGAGCAAAAAAAATCGTTTCCATAATAACTGTTTTGCTGCATACCAACTACGCTTTCTATAGCATTTTGCCACCCGGTTAAATGACACACACAAAAAAAAAAGGCACACATGCTATTTTCATATCTTTTTTTTCCCCCCCCAAGCCGTATTGACACATGGACTCTGCGACAAAATGAATGCTACTGAAGCCCAAAAATATCTGCACTGAATATAAATATATTATGAAATAGCTTTTAAACTCTGCCCTAAAGCACTTTCTGATTGGCTGTCAATGATGTCACACATCCCTAAAGCCCAATAAAAGGCCCGGGTTAACAAGTCTCCTTTCTGTGTCTGAAGCGGCTGGTGCAGGAGCACGCACCAGGCCAGGCAGGGGCTTCATCCACCGCACCAGCTCACAGGTAGTTAAAATCCTCCCGCCTCTGGCCTCCCTGTTATGGAAGCTGCACTGCTGCTGCCTGTGCTCACACGCTGATCTTAACCCTACTTAACTAAGCCCCGTTGACTCGGGAGAGAAGCTTTCCCAAAGGATACGGGAAATCACTGTCAGTTTTTAGGTATTAAAGATACACTCGTGCGTATTCAGAGCTCTTCCTTCGGTCTTATCTAGCAGTTGTGATCTCGCATTTCAAGTCAAAGGTGAACTAAGTGCACTACCCTTTCCAAACAGCAACTTGACCTTCAGTCCTGTTTGAATAAACTGTTATTACTGTAACATTTTACAAAAGCCCTAACAAGACTAAAAAAAAAATTAAAATCTAGTGCCAAAAGTACCAACTAAGCCTCTAAAACATACTATTTTGGCACCAATTGCTCAAACAGTAAAATATGTTAACTCTTCCTGAGCACTCAGGCTTACAGGTTGCCCGGCAAGGAATACTGGTTTGCAGGTTTGGGTAGTTCTGATAACCAGAGCCATTTGCTATGATGTAAAACACTACATCTGTACCATGCTCAATTACCAGTAACCACTATTTGTTTCTTCCAATGAATGCCGTTCTTGGACTTGGCTTAGTTTCAAGGGGGTTTTATTAGGTAGATAGCATGTGGTGTTGTAGTAAGGAGCCTTACGCATGAACTGAAAATACACTGAATTCGATCACCCTATTCTAGGCAGCTTTGCTGCCAAATGTGGGCTAATTTATATTTAGCAGTCTATTTAATAGTTTGCACTCATACTTCCAAGGCAAGCATGGAAGCAGATCACATAAAAATAGGAAAATGTTGCCTGATTTGGTACATAAAACTTCGCTTGTTTTTCAAATCCTTGTCTAAGGTTTAGGAACATTCAATAGAAACTGCAAAGTGCAGGGTTCAAATATGGAGCTGCTCTAAGGTACGGCATCGCTGCGGAGCTCAAAGCAGTATCACAAGATAAACAGCTGCGCACTGCCATCTACTAGTGTTCCTTCTGCCTCTTTTCAGTTTCATATACAGTGGCAAAAATGCTAAAATCAGTCAAAGAAAAAAACCAAAACCAAACCCACAAGCTCAGTGTCTAGATACCTCACGCTTTCCTCGATTACTCCTAAAAGTTCCCTTTACAGTTGAACCTCAGCACACACCATCAAATATTTCAAGTGGAACAAATTCATTAACTTGTAAACACTACTTAACTAACTGAAAGCCGGTGACAGAAACGTGGAGCAGTGTTAAATCAACTTCAGGCAGGCACCGCATTTCATGTGTTAATACTTGCCATCTGCTCATGTTGCATTTTTTACCATGAGGAAAAAAATGTGACTGCTGAGTAAAGACAGTTGAAAAAAAAAAAAAACCAGACAGGAGAAACCTGGCCTCTCTTAGCCATGAACTATGGGGTTTTTCGCCCTTTTTTTTTTTTTTTTTTTAATACATGCACACATGCTGTGTCTCTACTAAAAACAGAAGAATCTATGTAAAGTAGTCTTTTTAACTATTGCTGCCTTATAATAGCTACAATAGCAAATCTTAAAGAAAAAAAAAAAAAAGGAAGTGCTTGTGCACGTCTCCAGACAGCGAGATATTTGCCTCCGGGAGAAACACTTTGTAAAAGAGGTGGGGGAAGGGTAATATGCTGGTAGACAGAGAGCATAAGGGAACCAAGGCAGGAGCGTGCGCGCCTGTGCTGCTGGGTGCGCTTTTGTGGGGGAGGCTCGGGAGAAAAGCGCTGGGCGCTGCGGCTGGAGAGGCTCCAGCCCAGCAGAGCACCTTGCTGCAACACCACCACCGTGACATCACCCACAAAATTGCCTGCCGGCCCCAGAAAATGGTCCAGCCAGGAAGGAATGGATACGAGCAGATGGAATGATTCTCTGCTTTGTGAAACATGCAATTTTTCAACGAACTCTTTTCAGAAATTGGCTTTAAAAAAACTCCACCAAAACCAAACAAAGAACAAAACTAAACCACAAACCACACCCTAACTGCTTGCCCCTTGAAAACTAAAGGAGATCGACGTTTTGCCCCAGAAGTTAGGCCTATAACTTAGTGGATGGTAAGGCATGATGGTATAAGTTTCGTTTGAGTTTTGACCAAATTGGTATTTCGTTTGACATTCAGTGTGCTTCTAGCAATAATCCTGAAGAGCACTCAAGCATTTCAGTAATGCAAATGAAAAGGCATTTGCTATGGTACTGGGTCACCAAGGAATAAATATTTCTGAAGTTACGAAAGACAAGGTTCTGCTAGCTCCTGCCAAGAAAAAAACCAAACACTGTCAGATCTGCAGTTGTGCCTTTTAACAACTGTCATGTTCTAAATGGACGGACTGCTTTGGTGCCTGGTATCTCCCTTTAGTATGCCAGATCCACGGAGCAGCAGGTCCTGATCTGGATGGGCAAACTGAAAAGCAAATTTCTTTACAAATGCTGTCAAGGTAAGAAGGACATGTGATGATGGTGCAGGAGGTGGAAACCTATCCACTGGAAACGTGGACAAAACCTTTTTGTAAAAGTCACTGCACAGTCACTGTGCCCAAACGCTGGCTCCAACACATGCCCCAGTTGTAATGATAAAATCAACACATGAAACTTGAAACTGTGACTTCTGGCTAAAGAAGTGCCTTACTCATTTCCTGTTACTACTTCATAGAACTATTTTACCTTCACAGAACTACAGCACAGTGGAATTTCTCTGGATGTCACCTTTCTTTCAATGTATTCCCAACATTATCTACCGTGATTTGATTTGGATAAAACTCGATTAGCTGCTGGAGTCCTATTCCCAATGACTGGAAATGATGAAAAAACTCAAACAAAACCATACTGTGGTCAACCACATGTCAGTCCATGTTGCAGAAAACTTAAAAAAGGACACTAGCAGGATATATTCATGCCACAAATATTTGAACACAAGGCATTCTTTATAGTGAAAAAAAAATCATCTGTTCCCAGATCCTTTCTACGTAAAACGCATGCCTTTTTACTTCCACTCCAGATCTTTCACCAGACCTTTCCTCTCACAACGGAGCCCAGGTGTTTCTTGAATTCACTTAGCATTTCCAACACTTCACTCATTCTCACATTAATGAAACCCATATGTTTAAGTATTACTGTCCTCAGTTCCTTCCTTACTGCCCTTTTCCTAAGATTTGAATTCATTTTGTGAGTAGCTTTCCCTGTGCTAAAGCAAAAGTTGCATGGGTTTATCAACATCTTTTATCATTTTGAAGACTACTGTACAATTGTCTACTTGAGACAGTTTTGCTGCTAGGAAGCTAGGAAACAAAGATGGGCATCTCTCCTGTTACAACATTCAAGTTCCTATTTCCAACAGTATATTGGACCAAGATTACCCCTTTTACAGCTACCTATTGAGGAGCTACTTCAAGAGTCCCAGAGAAGGCCGGCAGAATCCTCCCCTGAGGTTTCCGTATGTATCAGTCTCACACACAGAAGGCAGAGGCACTGAAAATGTGTTGATAAAATACTTTTAAAAGGTGGTGGGTGTCCCAGGTAGGAACATCTATGTAGCAGCACAAGCAGATGGAGGAAAGAATAGAGGAAAGGGGGAGTTAATTGGCCATCTGTGAGGAGCTGGGGGAGGGCAGACAGGAAGGCAGTAATAAACTCCATAAGCAGACGGTGACATGGGACTCCCACCAGCTTTACTGGGAACAAGAAAGGAGACTCCATGTTTGTCAGAGTATGCCTGTGTAAAAACCGTTAAGACCTTCTCAGGGACCTTGCTTACCCAGGGCATTTTGGAGAACAGGCAATTTAGTGGCAGCAACAGGGCCTTTAGCAGCCCTGTGGTCATTTGTTAAAAAAGGAGAGAAGAAAAAATGTCACCGGTGTCTGAAACGTCACTTTGCCTCTCACTCTGCACACTATCTCAAGTACTTGAGTGAAAGCTAAGGTGCAGACTGATCTTACAAACAACAGTATTTCATGGTTTACTTTGCATAGGAGTTGATAGTCTAACTTCAAAACCTTTTATACGAAACAAGATCTTTATTTCCCAGCCTTCATATTTCGTTCATCCTAATCTCTAAATGTACTTCCAGAAAAAGTCGACCTGATTTACAATAAGGGTGATTTACAGAAGTACTGCTCCTGTCTGAGTATCACTTCAGGATACCGTGAAAATCCACAAGCTGTGATGTGTTCCATATTATAAAAGCCAAATCGGAATAAAAAATTCCTTTCCAAAATTCCCTCCTGCCAACCTCACCCAAATTTTAACACTGAACTCACCCTGTGTGTGGAATATCTGGAGTGAGGATTTTCCTATTCAAACTGTTTACTAGCCCCTAGTATCTTCCTGGGTCTTGTACCAGTTTACCCAGTTATAAAATGGATTATTTGTTCACCTGTCCTTTTTTAAGCCTTTAAGAAAGGACTTCAAGTGGAAAGCTGAAGCTTTCCAGCAAACAAATTCAGCAAACAAGTTTTCTGTAGAGAGACTCCTACTCAGGGTTCTGACACTCCAATGTAGTGCCAGGCCATGCTGTAGATTAATGGTAGAACCATAACAAAGTCGTTTTATTTCTGTAGCTCTCCAGCTCTCCTAGTGCACGTATTTCCATTTGCCCATTGCTCTGGTGTGTGTACCCGGAAAGCAGCTTAAACTGGAACTCCTGTCAATCATGTGCTTCAAGATTTAGCACCTCTATCTCAGTTAAGCCCTGTAGCCCCCAGGATAAATTATGAATTTATTTTTAAGTAAAATGATTGTAAACAGAAAACATTTTTAAAGGTCAATTTTTTCTTTTTTTTTCTGTGTGTGAATTAAAAATAGGAACAAAACATACACAGAAATGTTTGCTTTTGTCACACTCAGACCATCATCTCCACAGACATTCCTCTGATGAGACACCATTACAAAAGTATATATTAGATGGTTACAGAAATAAGTGGAGGAGCATACCACGCTGCGGACACAATGATCCACAGAAACACGGTCAAAACAAAGTTCCCAACAAGCTCACCACAACTGTGGCTGGCAAGAACATAGTTTCTCGATGTTTTACAATCCGCTTGCAATGTTTAACCCTAACATCACATAATCTGCAGGATGATTCTGCATCTCAGCTAGAATTTAAAATGTAACTGGTTGGTAGAGCATAAACTGAGAGAAACAGCACAACCAAAGAAATCCTGCAAAGGGAAAACAGTCGTCCTTTTCTAGTACGAGAATTCAAGTATTTTGGAAAATGTGGTTAACTTCTCTTAACACCAGATGTCTAAGTGGCACCTCTGTAATAAAGAAACTGGGATGTTGTCAGAAAAACCCAAACAAGATATTCTGCTAAGAAAGGGACCCAGCAGCACCTTTCACAAAGTGCTGCTCTGCTGGCCCCAGGGCATTCACGCCAGATACACAGCAGCCAAGTTTTAGCTTTTACTCTTTTATTGTTGTTATTTTTTCAAGAATCGACCGCAGCACGGCACAGGTTTATGAACAGGAACCCTGAACCACGGGGACGGTGATCTGTAAGTATTTTACACGCATTGTTTTGTAACAATGAGTGCACACAATCCTGTTCAACAACATCTATAACTGCACACAGCCGCCTATGGAAGACAGAAAGGCAAGGATAAACAAAAAATCTGATATGACTGAAGAAATCCTATATTGGCCCAGAAAACAGGCCAGGGCAGAGCTGCAATGTATAAAGATGTAAATGCTTAAATCAATAGCGGGAGCTGGAGCCCCTGCTTGCTGCATTCTTACAGGAGCAGCCAAGAGGAACATAAGAAAACGGGAGGGTGAAGAGACATTTACTGCTTATTTCACCAGCACCAGCTAATATCTTTTCCATAACTAATTCACCTTAACTCTGCACAGGGCAATGTTACGTAAAACATTTCTGAAGGAAGATTTTTTTTTTTTTTCCGTGCCTTTCAAGAGCAAGCATCAAACCCTAGTAAACCATGTACTGGAATATATTTAAAGCTCAACAATACTAACCAATGGAGTCACTGAAACTGAACTCTGGAGGAGGAGCTCTTTACACACAGGGGCTGGGGTTCTATTTTCCGGCACAGATTATACCAGTTTACAGAAAGGCAGCATTTTACAGATCTTTACATATGTAGCCAGGAGCTTTTGTCAGTAAGATACAATTATAGCTTAAAAACAATTTCTGTGATAGAAAAAAGCTGAGAGCACTAATGAAGGTGGCTTTCTGACAAATCAGACGTTTCCTGACTGTTTTAATTCATTTATTTGCTCTCAGTACTGGAATTTTGCAACGGGAATTGGCTCGGTCTCTTTCAAAACATAAAGGGCCTAATCCGTTGCCATTAGAGAACAGGAAGTCAGAAGCCAATCTTAGCACTGATTAAAAAAAAAAAAAAGAATCCGGATTGTTATTTTAACTTCTTTGTTGCACATAGAGATTATTTTTTTCCGCTGCCATTTCAGCACGATGGCTCGAGTAAAAGCTGATGTCTCCCCTAAGTGGCACCTGCTTAGCACAGAGACCCTCTGCACCAAGTGCTCTCTACAGCAGCAATTACACCGCGGGTTCTCCCCATCACTGTGTGACTCAGACGTGCGCTGCACAAATCCTTGTTCATGTGCCACTGCATCTTCCTCCCCAAGCACTCTCCTCTGCTCCCCCAAACCGGTGCCACTGCTTGATGTCCAAGCACAGCGTCCTAGCCTCTCTCAAGATCTTCTACTATACGCCCGGCTTAGCAAAATGGCGAGAAACTCCGGCTTCACGTGGAGAACTGAGCAGGCTCCCTCAAAGAAGCAGACGAATGAGAGTTAAAGTCATGAGTAGCTGCAATCTTGACTCCTGGGCCTACAGCATCCCCTCGCTTGAATCTTCCCACTTTCAAGTGTTAATCTTTCTCAATACCAAACCGGTGTGACCTCTCTGGGGTTCCCAAATCACTTTATAAATAAGCCCAAATCCAAATGGAACTGGATGAACTTCAAGCGTAGCTACAGATAAAATAAGTTGAACACGCCCCCAAAGTTCTTAACATTAAATATTTAAGTACGTGTCAGTATTTTCCTCAATACTAAAAAAAATGGCAGGTAGTATTCAGCACTTGAAAATTAATGAGTTTTAAGTATGAACATAGTACACCCCCAGTTTTGAAACACTCTGCTCTATTTTCTCTCTTCTCATCTTTCCCATCTGGTATGTTTTAGTAATAATTTAACAAATATTTTTCTTCAGGGCTGTCAGAAAAATCTCGTAGCATTTTGGAAACATTAAGCATTATCTTCTGAGGTAAATTAGGACACAGAGAAGTAGCATGACATGTATGTGATCACACATTGTCAGTGGCAAAGACAGTAACAAACATCCCAATATGTGCTTCAAGAAAACAAGTTGGTAATATATAGCAAATAGTGGGGCTGGAACCTAGATCAAGTTACACGTGGAGGATGCTCTGCATGAGTTAAAAAAAAAAACAACGCAAAGTCTCAATATAGGAAAGATTTCTTATTCCAATGACACATTTTTGTTAAGATTTATTTGTGAAAATTTAAACCCAGCTGGCTGTCTTCTACATTAAGCAAAACCTTAACTCTATATAGCTCCTTAGTCCTTCTGAGCTTTCTCCTCTCAGAGAACGAAACGGAGACTGCAGCCAGATGTCTATGTCCACTGCCCTGAAAAGAACTAAGTACAGCTCTCTTTCCTAGATACTTTGTCAGTATAACCCATCAATAACTTTTGCTCATTGCTGAGCTCAGATGAACTAATCAAGGAACGCCCAGAATGCTTCATATATCCCATTATCAATTTCCCAGTTCGATTTGCCAGAATCTACCTTAGGTGTCAGGAAAAAAACATTAGCCAGCACCTTAGCCAAGACAAGACAACAAACCCCACCTCAGATAAGCAGCTGCTGTTCTAGATATTACAATATCAGTAGAAAAAGATAATAAAAATCCTCAAAAAAAAATTAAAATCTAACAAATACATACTTTTTCTTCATACCCTTGGCATGAGATTTTTTTGAGGTTACGATTTTATGTCTTTCCCTGCAACTATACAAGGGTTAAAAGTTACTCTAAAAATAAATATTTTACAAGATGCTTAGCCAATGACATCGAAAGAAAATTTCTGGCTTTAAGAAAACGCCAGATATCACAAGATACATGACAAAACAGCAACATTCAGTTTTCTTCCATTGGCAAAGATATTAGTGGCTTTTTAAAACTGCACATGCTGAAGTTTTCTAAAATAGATTTCCTGTCCTTTCCGAAAGATTGCTGAACCCCATTCAGCCAGGGCACAGACAACGTCTTTGGATAAAAGATTTGAAAACACCGTTTCTCCCATACAAAGTTCAGGCTTTACAGAAGAAAAGCTTTTCTTCCACAGAGCTGCAAACTTCACAAGAGACAGGTATTTCCTCTGTTCTGTTCCCTCAGGAGGTGTTATATTCTTATAACCTGTCAGACTTACCCAGCCATACTTGTAATTTATATTTAGTATAAAGTCTCTTCTTTTCAGGCCACCTCTGGATATTCCTAATACAAAGAGTGAATTTTGATTACTCACTTTTCTCCTACAGATTGGACACCTTTCCCAGTGTTACTGTGCAATGGAAGCCTATAGGAAACAACTTTCTGAATTCCCAAAAAACACAGTGAAAAGATGAAAAAAATTACAAACATTACAGGATTTTGCTGCACCTTGAAATATAATAGCAAAATACCGAGAATGAGATTTCCGTTGCATTAAAAATAGCTTCTGTTTTTAATAATAATAAGAAAAAAAACGTAGCTGAAATACATATACACACACACACTCTATTCAGAGAGAGGGACACTCTCAAACTTTTTTTACCCAGTCTGATCAAGGCTATGGAAAGAAGATACACAAAGGGGATAACATGATTTCAGAACAAGTTAAAGTCATCTACAAAAATGTTCAGGACAGTCCTAATTTTCAAATGGCAAAAGATGCCAAAGAGGCATCTCTGCAATGATATCCTACATAAGAGGGGAAAAGGGATGGACAATTAGAAAGTACCAGATTTGGAGAGAGTACAGAAACTTGGATAGTGGGCAGGTTTCAGGCAACAGTCAAACCAAAAGGAAAGTTCACGTAAAAATTCAAACTGCATTAATGTCCTTAAACAATTCAGGGATACGATCAGTACGGTAGGAAGCTGCACCATTCCCTATTATTTTTTCTCTTTTGTCCATTAATAGTAACATTCCGAGATGCCTGCAAGCATGACTACAAAAATTTTCTTCATAATTACAAAGAAAAAAACGACATAAATAATCAAAATCACTTTACTGTCTTGAAGCCCAACTCAAGCCAGCTTCTGAGTAGTCTGACCTTCTCCACATTCTTACTGGCATCCCAGTTAAACAGTACTATTTGTATAGGCAGACCAACCTCGCGGAACTTCCAGCGTTGATATTTTCCAGACTGGGTATCTGCTGCAGGTTTCACATGTTTGGAAAGTTTTAGGGAACAAAACCAAGCCAATTCAGATAATGAAATTAAGGAGAA
Source organism: Baryphthengus martii (assembly GCA_013396935.1). Taxonomy (NCBI): domain Eukaryota; kingdom Metazoa; phylum Chordata; class Aves; order Coraciiformes; family Momotidae; genus Baryphthengus; species Baryphthengus martii. Next base: position 10,930 of record VWZK01017407.1, on the reverse strand, counting down.
GTATGTGTTACTTAGCTCTTTTGAAAAGCTCCGATGCCTTCATAAGCTACAGCAGATTTTAAATTGGCAGTAATCTACCCTCGTATCAGGGACATATTTTCTCATTCCTATGAAAATATTACCAAATTTGGCCAGGTTACAACTCTTTATTGAGTCTATATTAACTGTGGTTTTCTAAAGATTCACTGGAGTTTGACAGCTGAAGATGAAATCAGTATGCACCATCTCCTGTCCATGCCACTGTTCACCAGAGTGAATATTCATAATTCTCTTGAAGCAGTTAAGATTTGTCCTGAATCTGCAGAAACGGAACTTTTCCTGCAGCTGAAGCTTCCAGAGCTTGCTATGACACCAGACAAAATTCTGAAGTAGTTCAGCTGTACCTACATGATCACCAACACCCGTGTATTATTGCCTACCCAGTATTAGGCACACCGGTATGGAAGCCCCTTGGAAGAAAATGAGGAGGGGAACAGAATGGCAGAAACGCAGAAGGGACAAAAAAAAAAAGCAGGGAAGTAGTTGAGACTAGAGCAAAGACTGTGACAGAGATGTGCTAAAACTGAAAACATGGTGGATATCACATCAAAATGGAGAGGGAGGAATGAAAGGATGAGTTCAGAAAAGGCTAACTGGAGATCGCGGTGAATTGCTGGAGAAATGACAGAGTCACAACTGGGAGCTCCTTTCCGGAGTCCACATCAAATCTCATTATCCCTGACTCTCAACATTCCTCTTCTATCAGCAAATATCACTTAAACTCACTGAAAGAGTTTCTTGCCTTCCATGGATGGCATGGTGCTCATCCATGGATGCCTCTGTAAAGTAATTTCAACATAATTGGCATAAAAACAACGACTAAGTAGAAAGGCACTCTGTGCTCATGGCTCCCGCTGCAAGATGCTGTATAACAAGTTTCCTATTTGCATATATATATTTAGAGAAAATCCTTTCATTCGGGAGCAAAATGTAGAAATCTTCAAAAATTACTGCTGGAACTATTCAATGCCTATGCAGCATCTCTTTAAAAAAAAAAAAAAGATAATTATCGTTTTATTAATTTTTTTTAAAATTCAAATTCCCTTTACAGAAGTCAACTGTAGCTAGTTCTTTTATATCACTTAAAATTAATAATTAAATCTGCTGTAAGGCCACATTTGATACAAAAAGGGTATTTAACATCACTTTTCCATCTGCTGGAAGTAACTTTAAAACTACTCACGTTTTTAAATGACGAGGTGTTTGTACACTGAAATAATTTGCAAACGGTATTAAGAAAGGTGCTGTGGCTCTTTTCCGCATCAAGCACTTGCTCTTCCAGGAAGGAAACGTGGCGTGCAACCATTTTAACAAATGCCTATGGAGAGAGGAAAAGCACCTAAAATTAAAAGCACATGGCTGGACTTCAACATCATCCTCACTAGAGATCAGAAGTCAAAGAAAAAGCTCCTCAAGATTTCACAGTGCACTCTTGCTGATATAAATAGCCAAGGGGCACATGCACAGGAGTAGACTACAGATGTTTACAGCCATGAGAAGAACCACTGATCGTGACCCAAGGCTAATTTCTCCCCTTGCCAAGGGCAGACTTTTGCTCCCTTTTTAGCATAGAGTCCGTAAGCACTTGCGTAGTCTCTAAAGGTCTGGCAACTACTGCTGAAACGCTCTTCAGAACTCACAGAAGTGAGAAAGTGGCCAAAGTGGTAGAAGGGAGTAGACAGCAGAGGAAAAGATAACGGCAGGTAAGTTTGGCTAACAAAGGTGAGGAATTATCGACTCTAAACATACATGCTTTCGGTTTCTCTTGAAATCTGAGCCATAAGGGAAAGCCAACTAGAAAGAACTCGCTATTTATTTGTTAAAACATAGAAGAGTTTGTAAAGAGGTACTCTTTATTAATGATTCAGTTTCATTTATTTTTTTTGGGGAAGTTGAGCACTGGCCATTTTAGGGCTGGGGAAGGTAAAGGTGAACATGTACATTAACTGCCCAAAATATATCAGTGGCAACATCAAAATTAAAACCCAGCAGATTCTCAGCCTATATAACCATCACACATCAGTCCTTCCCTTTTCCACTCTTGGGAGTACAAGTTAATTTCTCCCTTGAAAATCCCCATGGATGCTAAGCTTTAAATTTAAAAGTTCTAATTAAAACATTAACTACTGCTCAAATTGCCAATTTAATCTTGTGCTCTCAGATTACTGCCATTACAGCTGGTAATGTTAGGGAGAAAAACTGGTTCCTAGGCAATCAAAGTATTACCCTCCCTTGATAACCAAAAAAAGCCTCTCAACAAAATTCTGCTGCCTAGTAAAGACTGGAGGTTTCTTCATATTCCAAATTACTGTGTCCCTATAGCTGTACTAAGGGAATGGGGTCAGAAAGGGGCTTATTTTTTCCTTCCCTGTATTAGAGGGGAAAAAAGAAGTAAGGAGCTCTGTTGCTTGCCATAGTTTTGGCACGAGTAATTGCTTGGAGATTTAATTTTAGCCAAAATCACCTTCACACACTCCCCTAAAAATCCCAACCTCCTATAAGTACGGAATTTGCAAAAAAGACCTAAACAGATGAGACGCTTCCAGAAACAGTTGGTTTGGAACCTGATTCCATTAGCCCTTTTTCAGTCTGAGCTTAAGTATATATTTGAGCGTGGCCAAATTGTCAAGTATGCCGAGAAGCTGCCGGTTGTTTCTTGGACTGGGGTACTCAGTTCTGAAAACCAGACAGGTTTCTAAACAGGTTAACAGCTGACTCCCACTTTTCCTCTAAAATGCCTTGTTTCAATTTCCTATCTGAAACTTTCTCCTGGTGCTGTGTAAGTCCATAAAATAGGAAGTGGTTTGATAAGTCTGCTATTAAATGTAGGTGTAAAAATGCAAACTACAGACAAATAATTGAATTTAAAGAAAACTTGCTGAAAGCTCAGTCAATTGTCCTGTCCCTCCTGGTGTAATAAGCCTTACTAGAGGATATTACTTTGTACAGGGGTTGAGCCTGAAGCTTAAGCACTGCCTATCTGAATTTAATGCCACAAACACTTGGTTTCTTTCATACTGAGTCAGTTAAAACTGATTTTAAACATTACACAATTTATCTCGTTATGTTTTCGTTACATTCCTCCCAGAGGCAAACTTGCCCTCAGTTGACACAAATTTTAACATGCTGCTTACTAAATATGGTGAGGGCATCATCTCAGTGAGTCATGTTGGCTTCCCTCATTCAGGATGCAATAAACACCAAACCAGACACAATAGAAGAGGGGTGCTCAGAGATCTCTCTGCTACTACATAAGAAAATCATCAACAACTTTAAATGGGTATGTCCAGCACTGGATGCGAGACTTGAAGTTTTGAAGTTATAAATGGTTTCACAGACGTTCAAGTCACAAACCAAATTATTAACATTATTATTAGCATCAGAACCACAACTAAGACTTTTAATTGGCCATTAGGAATTGTAGACTCTACAGCAATAAATTAGTCATGTTCCAAAATCATAAACACTTGTATGGGCTGAATCATGGGCAAACATACTGATTTAAAAACAAATATAAGACAATAGAGAGCTATAAACAGATCTGAGTGCACAAGTGGACAGTTAACCTATAAAAAAGCATTAAAAGGATATAAATTTTCTAATGCAATCAACAAACCTCTAATTTATCAACTTTTGCATAGATGTGGTTCATTTCCTTCACCTTGTCTTTAATGAGTGGAATGGTCTCGTCCAGGATCTCTGATGTATCGCTTCTAATCTGCATGAAAAAAAAGTATCTCATGTGAGCATGAATCTTGAAGATAAACACTACACTATTGTTTTCATGTGAGTATTTTTAAAAATAAGATCTATCCAGAAAGGATATCACAAGGGCCCTTTTGTAGTATGTTATAAAGAACAGATTGGAAAATTATCTTATTTTCTTAAGCAATCCATGAGACAACAGAAAAAGCCAATAGCAGATGACGGGACTCTCACAACAAAACTGTAACCAGATCCTTCCCTCTCATCTCCAAATTTCCACACTACTCCTCCCAAGAGATCATCCACTTCCTATTGTGAAATACTGCAGACACGATGAGTACTGATGGATTTAAAATGAAAACTGCCTCTGTACCGTCCGTCATGCTTTGATTTTACCGGAGAAGAGCTAACACGTACCACTTATCAATCAGGTTTTGAAGAGTCAGATCTTTGAGTACACCACTTGTAGTATCTTGCCTTCAACAGGGGCTCAGGACTAGAGTTCTCAGGAGAGCAAGAACCTTCATACAATATTATAGCGTTAGCACCTCAGAGGAAGCTTCTGCTCCCTAGTCCCTGGCAGTTTCCATAATAGTTAAGTGCCCTTTTTCAAATTTTTCTTTTTTTTTTGTAACTACCTACTACAAGCAGGTTTATTTCTGATATCCGTATGAGAGCCTGAACTTTATCTGAAATGCTGCTGAATGTTCTGTTAGCAAGAATTACCTGATTTCCTATATAAATGATTGCTAGGACTTTGTTGGGTGGCAGCAAGATACACCTCCAAACACAGCGCTCCAGCTAGCGGAATGTACAAGCCAAAAATGATGCATAAGACAAGAATCGAGGAGAGCTCTCTGAAGAAAAATAAAAGCCAAGAAAACCTCCACTAACACACCCAAACGAGCATTCTATTTTGTAAAATGGAGCAGCAACACACTGACAAGAGAAAAAAAAGAAAGGCAGTAGAGTCCACTTTTATACAAGTTCTCTTACTCAGCTACAATGGAGTATAGGAGGTCTTGGTTCACTTCTGGATCGAAGCTGTCCTGCCTACAATTTTAATAGGCTTAAAGGATACAGAGGAACACGGATCTCTTCAGAAGAGATTTCTGCCCCAAACACTAGGCTCTATAGAAGATACTCTTCCTTCAATTTCATAGGAAGGAGTAACGATCTTGTAGCTAGAATGGTGAGAATCTGAAGTTGGGCTAATCCTATGGGGAATTTTCTGGGCATTTTGATATTTAATACAGGATGTCAAATAAAGCATAAATGCCTGCTATAAGTCATTTAATCCATGGACTTTGGTTTATAAACTCTACTAGGTACTTTGACACTTTACTGATGACCATACGACTCATTTGTGTGGTTTGTTGTTTTGCTGGCTTTTTTTTTTTTTTATTAAGAAATTGTCTTTTTAAAAGCTGAGTACAGACAAAGGTAAATAGATATAAAATCGCTCATAGGAAGATCTTATTGTACTTCTATTGCCAGAACGAGTGCATGCAGATCACGTGCTTTTATAGTGCTACAACTGTTCTGTGACAGGAGCTCAGACGTATCAAAGTAGTAGTAGCTTTCAGTTGTAAAGAACCCAACAGTACCTCCTGCATTAGTGGTCTCAGCACTCCCCACCAAATAAATACATATCCGGACACCACCCCCAGCAGTGACATAACTGTATACACAGAGACACTGCGGTATCTTCCCAGTCTGTACTTCACAGCCGACAGAAAGTGAACACAGACACTCGGGCAGGATCCCTGAGAATGGAGTCAGACTTGTGTTTCCTAATGGTAAAGAAAACTACAGAATGAACACCTATTGAAGGAGACAAAGCAGACGAATTCCAGGTTTGTTCTATTGAGTTCTTTTGGGTCAATGGAAGGCAACTCCCTCCCCCTGCCCTCCACCATAAAGCACATGAGAAAAATAGGTTGGTGATCTCTCTGAGGTGAGGTTCATACTCAGGTAAATGACCTCAGATTAAAATTTGAGCCTGGAATTTCCAAAAATAAGGTAACAAACTTGATTGTTAATATTGGTGGTCTCAGAAAGGACTAGAGAAAAGCCACTCTTACAGCGAGATGGTAGATAACTACTGCAAATATAAACACAGCTGGGGACACAGCCAGAAAGAGGGAGATGTCGTACAGACCCAGTATAAACACTATCAGGTCAGAGCCGACATGGAACAAATCTAAACCGTCTTTCTCGAAGGGTAAAAGCAAACGACCAAGACACAGGAGAGCTGATCTTCCAGCAAGCAGCCTCTGATGAAAGGAAATGATATGCAAATATGATTCAAGAAGAGTCATTCTGCAGCAGTCTGCAGAACCACAGCGACAGAGGAGTTCAAGAGGAGTCAGCACATGACAAAGGGAAATGATTCTCTTGGTACAGCAACCTCTCACGAGCCAGAGAAAGCAGGACTGGTCTGAAACCCCACATTATAAAATAAGATTTATTTCCCCTTGTGCAATATAATTTACTTTATCCTACTGAAGATTCAGCCAAGTGCTCAGCACAAGCACCAGAGCACAGCAGTCCAGGGGAAAGTCTCTATTCCTCTTACTAGATTTTACTGTGCTGATTGGAGGAGGGGATGGGGACAGAAGGTTTGAGCTCTGTCTTCCCATTCAAGTCAGCAAGACTAAGCTAAAGAAGGTAGCGAACCAACAGCACCAAAGTCACTTAGAAGACTGCAAAACCAGTGTTATTAATGATGAATTAGAACACAAACCAGGAACAGCACACTGCATGTAGGGAGGTGAGAGCTGATCTTCGCAGACACTGCAGTTCAACCTGTACCAGTTAAACAAGCACGGATTAAAGTTATTTTTTATTTTATAAAAACTATTATTTTCTCAAGAAAAGGAAAAAAAATTAAATGTAGCTGGAGCCACAGGTAAAAGACACTGCAAATTCTAGTTGTCACAGGGACTGTCTTTGAAAGGATCTCTCCATATTATTTTTCAGTCTTTCATCCCCTATGTTAACACAGCGTAACATAAAAGGATCACAAGTGAAAGTAACCACTGTAAACTGAACAGCTCAGCGGTGAGAAAAAAACCCTGTGGTTGGTACGCTCCTGAGAAGTTAGAAAACCCTACCCACAGCAAACCAAACAGAACAACCTCTTCCTCTCTTTTCCCCAGTGATGAAACCAGATTTCACACGCAGGGCCTCAGGGAAGACGCTCTCAAACTGGAAGTCCATGAGACAAAGATATGCCGTTAGCAACTGGTTTGTGAAACCCTAATAAAGTGAGATTTACAAACACATCATCTCCCTGGGGCAAGTTCTGCAAGAACGTTCAATGGCATCAGAACCACTAACCTGCGGTTTTAGGAACTGGTGAGTCTGCTGGAGATCAACACACAGATTTAACGAGTATCAAATATAAGCAGAGATTTTGTATCTATCCATGGATTGTCTTCAAGGAGCCAAAGAAATGGAAGTAGGGAATTGCCACACATAAGTAAACCAGCTGTGCACGTCTGAAGAGACATCATTTTCAATCATGCTTTCAGCTATGCAAGAAGCAAAAAGAATCCTATCTGAAAAGGTAACCAACAACATGGAAACTATACGTGAATAGTATATACAACACTCTGGTTATTACAGTGATTTTTTTTTTTTTTTGTCACTGGTTCAAATCACAGCTTGGCTAAAAATGACAATTTGATAATTGTACTTGAGAGGCTCTAAAGCTACTTAAAGCATATTGATTTGCTTTGTTGAAGTCGGTGCCTTAAGACAGACATCAAAAAAAGTTAAATAACTGGCTGTACAATTCTTCCAGCACAGTCTTTTCATTGCAAGATGCTCCTCTTACGGCACGTGTGAGGAGGCATCCTGAACTGCATTTCCAGTGCCACTGTAACTCACCTACTGTCCAAGTGGCTGTTTTAAGTGCCCAGCCAAGTACAACAGTAGGACACTGGAAACAGCATTGTGTCTTCTTAGCCCTGAGGATCCAGGTTTTTCCTCATCGCAATATTTAAATGTATGCATCAAGAGTGCTTGTAAGTGAAAAGCTGCAGCCCACTCAAAGGATAAAAGCTAGCTCTCTCTCTGTGAATACTTTCCTGAATACCCAATTGAAAAAACAACAAGATTCCCCGTGCCTTTTGTTGGCATAGACAAAAGACCAAATTATTGCTAGGCACAGAGGCTGGAATCAGTTCAAATACTACATTATATTTATCAGATTCCCAGATACCACTTGATGTGCTGCTGAAAGGAACCTTACATTGTAGGTACTGGATAGAAAGCCACAGAATCGGCACACTGACTGCAGTGCTTTGATGTTCCCAGATAAGGTCAATAATCTGCATACCAGGGAATTATTCACGGCCTGCAGGTTGTGGAAAAAAATGTTTTCAGGAGCAATGCAAAGATTGAAACTAGGTTAATGGTTTTTGTAGAAAAGTTCGGCAAGAGAAGTCTCCCAGGAGCTTTAAAAGCTCACTGGATCCACCTGAAGAAGCTAAACCCGCGTCCCTGTATTGGAGCCCAAAAGGAAGGTGTGTGCCTGATTGATAAGAAAAGGCGTAAGGTACTGTACGGAAAGTCACAGATATCGAAAATTAGTGTTCGCAAAGGAGACAGAGGAGTCCTGTAAAAATGAAGTCGACTTTATTCGAATAAAGGGAGAGTTCCCTGGGCGTATCCCAGTGGGGTCACTCAAATTACCAGGGGGGTTATTACCTTTTGTCCTTATTTCCCAGTCGCACGAGACCCTCTTCATTTCTCTATTGGCCAAGGTACTAGGAAGGTCCAGATTTATCAAACCGCCTACTACACGTCCCCCCCTTAATCTGTCCACCCCCCTGCATGTGTCATTAACTCTACTTTATGCCTCCCCTGGGAGGAGAAGTTGCTGTTCCTAAGTCTATTAGGCTTCTGCACTCTTTCTTCAAGTCCAGAAGTTTACCATTCCTTTAAATTCCCAACTGGTGGCACCCACCCTCACTTATCTCCCAGTCCTATCTGGCTCCTTGATTGCCAATTAGCACTCTCCTTGGTACAATAAGGTATTCTCCTTGTAAATGTATCCCTCCCTGTATGCCCTCAAGCTACCTCCTTGGTATCTTCCTTTGTAAAGACATCTTTATATCCTCTCAGGTAGATACAGAATCGGAGCATAAGCTCCCAAACACAAGAACTGAGTGAAAACTTAACGGGACAGAGTACAGGCAGTAGCGAAGAGCTACTGATTCAAGCCACTTGCTTTGAGCAGGTGATGTCCTATCACTGAAGCAATCATCACTTTTCAGGAATGAACTCCAAGGATTTTTTTTGGCCCAAGAAACCAATCTCTTGTATTCTACATTTTGCACAGACTAAATGTGCCATACTAGAGAATCTAAAGGTGACAAATGTAAGCCAAGATGTGTCAAAAAATAGACTGCACGCTCTGAGGTTCACATGCTCCTTTATAGCTATTTTTGTCAAAAGCTGAATGGAAAAGGAACTGCTTAAACCGGTACTGAGCTGCCACTAATGCTGAACCATTCTTACAAGGCAGCTATTTGCCTTTTAAGTCCCCTACTAACCATGTGAGACTTTGATCAGCCAGGCTTTTGTTTCTTTCCACTGTACGTCACTTCCTTCTGGAAGCAATGATGCCTCCTCCTTTCCGTATGCAAGACACGACAGTGACAAAACCAGAAACCCCTGACAGAAGTTAAAAAAACCAAACCAACAAAAAACCATTAATGATTGGTTCTATTGCTGACCAATTTGCCTAGAACCAGGATGATGGCCTCACTTCTCTTGTGCAGAATTCACATCACAGGTGCAAGAAAGATCTGTCCCATAACCAAATAATGATCATCCTCAGTTAGCTGATGGTATTTTGCACAAATGAAGACAAATATCCTGAGGTTTTAGTGGGTTCTTTCAGCCCACATCAGACTGCTTTGGGGCCACCTGTGACTTACGAGTTCTGTCCTCAAGAGTGAGCATAGTTTCTCAAAAACCAGGATACATGAACAGAAAAATGGAAAGATGCTTAGGAGGCAGTATTGTTCCGTGAAGAGAAGAACATGCAGAAAGGCCAGGACACCAATGTCTTCTATTTGCACTAAAGCTAGTAAGGGATAAAGCCATTAAGAATAAAGCCAGGAAATCGTTTTTCAACCGCCTCAGAAACATCGACCACATCATTTTCTTATCTGCTTCACTTTTTCGTGTCCCTTCTGTTGATATATGCAATTCCTAGGAATCACGCAACAAAATAGCTCATAGGCAACAGGTGCCCAGGGAAATGTTGGCTGGTCATTTCTTGCCAGCAGAAGCTCGTTCAGTACAATTAGGAATCACTGTAGTTGCCAATGGCATGTGTGTTGTTATACAAGATGCTTGAAGACAAAAGAGGACTGTCTGCCCATCAGTGAGTATAAGAGAAAGTCCCTCTGGGAAAACTTGGTCCGTACTACCTGAATGAGCACTCTGTGAAGCACTCAGAAAGGGTTAAAACGCAGTACCAGTTCCTCTACCCACTTTTACAATTTTAGCCTAAGGAAGGAAAGAAAAGCTCATTGCAAAAAACCTCATTATTTTTACATGAACACCGTAACTCATATAGCCTTCAGACAGCACTACTTTATGCAGAACGCCTGGGGTAAGCTAAATTGTAACACATACCTCTTGCTCTAAATGGTTTATCCCAAACAATTAGGCAGTGACAATGGCAAAGATAATTGGTGTGCTACAAATGTCGCTTAGCGTGTAGGTCACCATCAGTACTCCCCACTCCGTTATTCCACCCATGTCAACTTCTCTCTTGCATTCCTATTACAGGCTCCTAGCAGGCACAACTAGCTCGTCGCATTTGTACGGCATCTCGCCCAGGCGGCCTTTATTTCGAGCTGGTGGCCGTGAATGTCCCCGTAAGGCGCACATCTCCGCCTGCATCAGCCAGCCGAGGCCACCGCCTCCAATCGGCCCAGCACTGGAGCCGTCATCTCGGGAGGCTTCGTAACACAACTAGGGTAATGAAGGGGCAATGGAAAACACAGGTAATTTAATTCTTCTAGAATTCATGGTGCGACGTGCCTCCAGTCGTTCACGGAGAAGCGAGCGGGGAGAGCGGGACCGCCGCCGGCCCCGGGCACAGGGAGGCCGGAGGCGCGCAGAGCAGCCCACACCCCCCCTCCCTCCCGCTCCCCACCCC
>VWZK01017406.1:37246-57959 GCA_013396935.1 Baryphthengus martii | reverse complement strand
TGACCAGAGCAGAGCAGAGGGGCAGAGATACCTTACTGTTTGCTACATGCACAAAGGGAATGAACCCAGTTCTACATCTGCTTCCTTCACACTTTCCTGTGTCCTCCTCAGAGCAAAGGGCCTTTGCCTCACTTTGGTCAATGAGGCCACAGTTTTCAATCAACCAGGGTTTGACCATGGTTTTGAAAACCCACCATGGTTTTCAATCAACAATTATTTTTTGAAAGCAAAATCACAAATCAGCAACTTCTGAACTCTGAAGAGAAGCGAAGTCATGGGCTTTTGGGTAACAGAGAGGAATCAATGGCCAAACCTTTCATTAGTGTAGGAAGCTGTGCTGTGATGGGAGAGATCCCAAAACACTTGGACCTTGTTGTGTGGGAGCACCACGCACAGCGCCTCCCTTTAGAGATGGAGGAAGGAGTGGCTGGAGAATTACAAAGCAGTGAGGCTGGCATGCACACCTGGGGAAGGGCTAGAAAAAAAGAAAAAATGAGGGTTTTAAGGATTTCTTAAGAAAAAATTGTTTCAAAACTATCTACTTTCCTTTTCCGGCAGTGCAAAGAGCCTTTTTTTTTTCCAGATAATTGGGTATTTTTTTATTAAATAAGGTATCTGCATACATTTCCTATCTTTTTTTTTTTTTTTTTTAATTAAAGAGTAGGACACTTGTCTTGTCTCCAAACATCCTGCCTTCACACTCTTCTCCAGACTGGGTAAACAGGAAATCTTGCATAACTGTCAATGTTCCTTATACCAGTTTGGTGTTGACACGGTGACAAAGGGCATTCAACACCTTTTAAGAACCCCTGGCAGCTTAATTACTGTTGGAATTATGACTAGGGAAAAAAAAAACCAACAAAAAAACCATCAGCCCAGTTGTTGAGCAAACATGGGAATGAGCTGCAGGTTTTATTTCTCAATCAAGTTGTCTTTGTGCAGCTCTGTGGACTCACCTCCCTTCCAGGAGTGGAGTGATGGGCCAAGAGACTTCATCCTGTTTTGGCAATTTGCTGGTTGAATGGAACGGGAGCAAAGTGCTTGCTAATGACCTGAGGTGATCATCTAGAATAAGTGTTTGAGAAGTGCCTAACTGGGATTTGCAGGTAACGACATTGAAATAGTGCACTTGCAAATATCCTGTTTAATGGCGAGGAAGAGAAGAGGGAAGAGAGAAGAGAGAGAGGGAGAAGAGANAGAAGAGAAGAGAAGAGAAGAGAAGAGAAGAGAAGAGAAGAGAAGAGAAGAGAAGAGAAGAGAAGAGAAGAGAAGAGAAGAGAAGAGAAGAGAAGAGAAGAGAAGAGAAGAGAAGAGAAGAGAAGAGAAGAGAAGAGAAGAGAAGAGAAGAGAAGAGAAGAGAAGAGAAGAGAAGAGAAGAGAAGAGAAGAGAAGAGAAGAGAAGAGAAGAGAAGAGAAGAGAAGAGAAGAGAAGAGAAGAGAAGAAAAGAGAAGAGAAGAAAAAGAGAGAAGAGAAGAAGAAAAGAGAAGAAAAGAGAAGAGAAGAAGAGAGAAGAGTAGAAGAAGAGAGAAGAGTAGAAGAAGAGAGAAGAAGAAGAGAGAAGAGAAGAAGAAAAGAGAAGAGAAGAAGAAGAGAGAAGAAGAGAAGAAGAAAAGAGAATAAAAAGAAATCTAAAGGGAGAAGGGAAAAAAACAGGAAAACACTCGAAATAAAAGAGGAAGAGCACTGCAAGAAGGGGAATGAGAAGGTGAAGCCCCACATGCAACAAGAAGACACGTACAGCAAAGGGAAGTCCCTGTGTATGGGTACGAAGATGACCCCTGAGAGGATGACTTTCTGGAGCACCCATTTTTGGTAACACAGGCCCTCCTAGTTGCTCACAGCCCATTTGTACCCTGAGCGTGCGGGGTCACCCAACATTTTCGTGGTAATATCTGAACGTAGGAAAAAAAAAAAGAATTCCATCAACATATATGAAATAGGGTTGCATAGCTTATTTTCAACAGCATCAACAGTGGCTTAAAGGCCAAACAGAAGAATTCATTACAAAGTAAATGGAAACAGGCTGGAGTCTGGAAGCTACAAATAGATCTGATCACCAAGAGGACACCTCGAGGGAGACCCAGAGCAGAGGAGCAGTCCAGTTCAAGCCATCCCTCTTCAAATGGTTATTAAAAGCTGCCGTATCATCGCTGGCGCATCAACGCAACGTGAAAAGATAATCCCAGAGTCAGGTTCTGCTTCGGGAACCACACGGACTTGAAAATCCAGAGCTGGGCATCAGAAAGCTCGACAAAAGCTTGAGCTTGAAGAGGTTTACGGAAAGTCATGGGTTAACTTTACCTCTCTAACCTACTGCATCAAGCCACAGGCCCACAGAAGAAAGGATCTCCTCAATTCCAAGCAAGCTCTCAAATGTGGGTTTAGAAATCCTCACACAGACAAATTCTGTAGATCATCGGACTTCTCCTTGCCAGAGTTGCTCCAAGCTGCAAGCATTCCTTGGTATATAGCATCAATGTTCAAGCGGCATAGAAATTCTGTGGGATCCCTTTCACACCCAAGCCTGTTATCTGTTTAAAAAAAAAAAATAATAAAAAAAAAAAATAAAAGTGCTGTTTCTAAGCACAGTGGAGCTGAGAACACACAGGAGATTATATCAAGATTCTATGATAAAAATAACCTATATTATAGGTTTCTTTTTAAAACGGGATGCAATCAGAACCAATTTTTACACACTTAAGGAAGTCTACACACTCTGTATTAGTGGTAAGAAAACTCTTTCAAGTACATTGAAAACACAACTGATAAAACCCCCAGAGCTCTAAAGAATAGGTATTTCATTTTAATNAAAAATAAAAAAAAGGAAGATAAATCTCTGACTGAGTACAACAAAAACACTGAAATGTTGTGTGACAAAAACAAGGGTCTTCTGTGTCAAGAGGAGCCAAAAAAAGTCATGACATGGTGCTCTTTAGAACTCTTTAAGATCTTTAAGATTCTGAAGCACCACTCAATATTTTTGCTGCTTTCCACATTATCTGTGGCCCTTACATGTGGTCTTCTTGTAGGTCCCTGCAGATATNAGAAAGAAAGACAATCTGCTCACCTTGAAAATCTCTCCTGCGTGAGGTTCCTTGGCTAAGGCGGCCTCATCCAGCCCATCGTAGGCAGAAGTCACGTACATTTCTGAGTAGTCTTTTCCACCAAAGCAGCAAGAGGTGATCCTTGGAGTAGGCAACTTCACGGTTTGGATTCTTTTTCCTGGGAAAAAAATGTGCAATTGGTTCATACAATCATAGACTGGTTTGGGTTTGAAGGGACCTCCAAGGGTCATCTAGTCCAATCACCCCGCAGGGAACAGGGACATCCTCAACCAGAGCAGGTTGCTCAGAGCCTCATCCAGCCTGGGCTTCAACACTGCCAGGGAGGAGGCTCCACAGCTTCTCTGGGCAACCCCTTCCAGGGTCTCACCACCCTCACAGGAAAGAACTTCTTCCTCATGGCCAAGCGAAATCTCCCCTGCTCTACTTTCAAACCCTTGTCCCTTGGCCTATCCCCACAGGCCCTTCTCAAAAGTCCCTCTCCAGCTTTCCTGGAGCCCCTTCACATCATGGAAGGGTCACAATAAGGTCTCCCTGGAGCCTTCTCTTCTCCAGGCTCAACAGCCCCAACTCCCTCAGCCTGTCCTCCCAGCAGAGGTGCTCCAGCCCTCAGATCATCTTGGTGGCCTCCTCTGGACCCTCTCCAACAGATCCATGTCCTTCTTGTGTTGGGGACTCCAGAGCTGGATGCAGAGCTCCAGGTGGGGTCTGCCCAGAGCAGAGCAGAGGGGCAGAATCCCCTCCCTTCACCTGCTGGTCACGTTGCTTTGGATACAGCCCAGGATTTGCCATTGGCCTTCTGGGCTGTAATTGCACATTGTTGACTCATGTCCAGCTTCTTGTCCATCAGCACCTCCAAGTCCTTTCCCACAGGGCTGCTCTGGATCACCTCAACCCCCAGCCTGGATTGACAATGAGGATCATTCTGACCCAACTGCAGGACCCTGCACTTTGACTTGCTGTATCTCATAAAATTTCCCTGGGCCCCATCCTCCAGCTTCCCAATGTCCATTTTCTAGGAAGCCTCTAAATACGACCCTCCTATCAGTGCACATGGCACAGATGTGGCATTTACTCCAAATCCACCTCCCCTTCAGAGCGAGGCTCCATCCTCAAGGACAGTTTTATGGGTGGAGAAATCAAATTCTTTCATCTGCCTCCATCTCCAGCTCTTTCTCAGCCTCTCCTCTGTACCTGTGATTATTTAAGAAGCGGGTCTCGCGTTCGTGGCACGCAGGTGACCCCACGTGCTGATGGAGGCCTTACCTGTCTCGGGGTCTATCCGGATGACTCTCCCGGCATCGATACAGGCCACCCAGAGCTTCCCTTCTGCATCGATGCACATCCCGTCGGGCATTTGCTCCTCCTTGTCTAGATGGTACACAAGTTTGGGGCAGGCTGCAGGGAGAGGTAGGAAGATGGTGTGAGGTGGGTCGGTACCAGTTCCGTACCAGCTCCCGCTCTAACATCGTCCACACGCTTGCAAAATATAATATCCTAAGAGCTGTAGAAATAATTTTTTCTCAGCAAAACGGAATCTGAGCAAACTGAAGTATTTTTTATGATTTTCACCCACAATTACCTGAAGTCCATCCTCATTAGAGTGCAAAGACAGTTGAGCCACTTAAATTCCCACAGAGTGTAACAGGTTCATAGAATCACAGGACGTCAGGTTGGAAGGGACCTCAAGGATCTTCTGGTCCAACTTTTTGTTCATGCAGCACAAAAATATTTCATAGTTTAAGAAGTAAATTCTTCACTCTGAGGGTGGTGAGACCCTGGAAGGGGTTGGCCAGAGAAGCTGTGGATGCTCCATCCCTGGATGTGTTCAAATCCAGGTTGGATGGAGCTTTGAGCAACCTGCTCTGGTGGGAGGTGTCCCTGCCCATGGCAAGGGGGTTGGAACCGGATGATCTTGAAGGTCCCGTCCAACTCCAGCCATTCTAGGATTCTATGAGTTTTGAAATGAGGTTACATCCATTTCGCTTGCACTTAAATTTTCCTTTTTGCATAAGTAATTAAAAAAGTGTTTATCCAGAAAATTAATTTAAGTGAAATTTGCCAAATACCTGAAAGCAATCTTAACTCAGACCTGGGAAACCTCAGTCACAACAACTTGACTCTTTACGTACAATTCTGTGATCTACGTACATGCACATTCTGTATCTGCATTTGTGGAGCAAGTAGAGTCACAGAATCACAGAATGGTAGGGGTTGGAAGGGACCTCTGGAGAGCATGGAGTCCACCCCCCCTGCCAGAGCAGGAGCACCCAGGGCAGGACACACAGGAACAGATCCAGGGGGGTTGGAAAGTCCCCAGAGAAGGAGACTCCACCACCTCTCTGGGCAGCCTGGGCCAGGCTCCAGCACCCTCCCACCAAAGAAGTTTCTCCTCCTGTTGAGGTGGAACTTGCTGGGTTCCAGTTGGTGCCCATTGCCCCTCGGCCTATCCTGGGGCACCACTGACAAGAGACTGGCCCCCTCTCCTTCACCCCCACCCTGCAGAGATTTGGAAGCAGGAATCAGCTCCCCTCTCAGGCTTCTCTTCTCCGGACTGAGCAGCCCCAGGGCTCTCAGCCTTTCCTCCCAAGAGAGATGTTCCAGTCCCTTCCTCCTCCTCGCAGCCTCCCTTGGACTCTCTCTGCTATTTCCCTGTCCCTCTGGAACTGGGGAGCCCAGAAGTGGCCCCAACACTCCAGATTTGTTGTCACCAGAGAACCTCCCTCGATCTGCTGGTACAATCGAAGCATTCCAGTAGATGGCACTCAAGACTGAACAGCATCCTATAAGGTCCTTCTCACTCTACAGCATAAACGGCTTCTTCCTTGCAATTCCTTGGAGGGGTCTAAATATGAGTCAATTTTCCAGCTGAGAGAAAGTTGAAGAACTGTCAAGAATTTTTTCACCAAACACACCTGGGCTGTAACTAAATTTGAGGAAAAGTCAGTCAGGATGCTGAGGAGCTGCAACCAGGAGAGATAGGAGACCTGACTAACAAACCACGGCATCTTACATGCTCAGGTCTTGCTGCCCAAAGAGCCACCAGCACCACTTTCCACCAAACTGAGAAGAAGACCTGTACCGATCTTTCCGGTGTGCACATCGTAGCCGAAGGCGTGCACAGAGTAGGTCAGGCTGTCAATGTGGAAGAAGATCCTGTGGTCCAGGGACCAATCCAGACCATTGGAGATGTCCAGGTGGTCTAACTGTTTTATTACTGAATGGTCAGGGAAAAGGGTATAGAGAGCGCCTTGGCCCCTCGCTCGGACCCCCGGCGCCGTCTCTTCAGCCATTGTACCTGAAATGGAAATGAGGATGGTGGTTAAAAGGCAGAAGCTTGCTCCTCATGCTCGATCAAAAACCTCATCTAAGCGTTCCTAAGAGATCGTAAGGAGAAAGGGACTAACCAAGTCCCATCAGATTGATGAGAAGGAGGAAAAGAAGCAGGTCAGGAGCTGCCTCCTGTAGAGGTGATCTTGACCAATGAAAGGACAAGTTTCTGCATCGAATCACAGAATGGTAGGGGCTGGAAGGGACCTCTGGAGATCATGGAGTCCAACCCCCCTGCCAGAGCAGGATCACCCAGGGCAGGACACACAGCAACAGAGCCAGGGTGGGTTGGAAAGTCTCCAGAGAAGGAGACTCCACCACCTCTCTGGGCAGCCTGGGCCAGGCTCCGGCACCCTCCCACCAAACAAGTTTCTCCTCCTGTTGAGGTGGAACTTGCTGGGTTCCAGTTGGTGCCCATTGCCCCTCGGCCTACTCCAGGGCACCACTGACAAGAGCCTGGCCCCTTCTCCTTCACCCCCACCCTGCAGAGAATTGGAAGCAGGAATCAGATCCCCTCTCAGGCTTCTCTTCTCCAGACTCAACAGCCCCAGGGCTCTCAGCCTTTCCTCCCAAGAGAGATGTTCCAGTCCCTTCCTCCTCCTCACAGCCTCCCTTGGACTCTCTCTGGTATTTCCCTGTTCCTCTGCAACTGGTGAGCCCAGAACTGGACCCAACACTCCAGGTGTGGTCTCACCAGGGCAGAGTAGAGGGGGAGGAGATCCTCCCTTGCCGCTGCTGTCCACAGTCCTCTTGATGCCTCCAGGAGACCATTGGCCTTCTTGGCCACAAGAGCCCATTGCTGTCCCATGGAGAACTTACTGTCCACCAAGAAGACATCATGAGCTTGTTTTACAACACTTGGCCAGACCCCCTGTTGAAAACGTTGATCCACCGCGCACAGCTGGGAACAGGTGTGCAAAGCTGAGCTTTTTTCTCTTATTTCTGCCTGCAAATCTAGCAACACATCAGCCCTCAAGCCAAAAATGTTTCCTGATTTTGGGGTAAATATGAACTAAGAAGCAAAGGCTGGTTGGCCAAAGGCTGGAGCCACTTTCACTCCCATCATTTATGTGGGAGGAGAACAAGCACAGGGAGATCCTGGCGCCATTTCAGCCACTGGCTAAAGTCCCTCTTGCCCTCAGGAGGCTGAGGATCTCTACCTACGTCCCTGTTTCCCTCAGGCTAACAAGGAGATGCCATAGATGAAAGGTGCAAGATGCAGCTCATCTCCTGCTCTGGGAGCTGCAGCCTCCTCTCCCCCTCCAGAAACCTTCCCACCTGCCCAAGCCCTTCACTGGCTCCATCAAGTCATAGAATCAAAGAACAGTTAAGATTGGAAAAGACCTCCAAGATTATCGAGTCCAACCTTCTACCCAACACCTCCATGACCACTGGAGGTCAAAACACCACCCATCAAGTAGAAGTGGAGCCTTTCTGCTGGACAGTCCTTGTCAACAGCCTCTGTCTTCATTTAGGGCAGAAGATGAAGGGTCCCTCGTCCTTCTCCATCGAGCAGTAACCAAGCCGAGGGTTCACAAGACGGCTCACCCTCAGGATGGTGTTTTTTGGGGGAACTCAACAGAGGAATCGAGAGCACGGAATAAAACACATTCTAGAAAACACACTGTAATTAGTTCCTTTTTTCTCCAGGGGAAATTTCTGGAAGGAACTTACCAGCAAAAAACCTCCCTTTTGGATCTACTTTCCCATCATTGAACCTGTTGTTGGGTTTATCCTGCTCGAGTTCAAGGATGGTGGTGACCACCTGGGTGTCCCAGTCCAGAAAGGCAAACCTGGTCCCCAGGGCGATGACGTAGCCCCCGCACTGCCGCAGTGCCACCGAGCCAACGCGGGCGTCTGTGGGCGAGAGGCAGCGAGAGATGGTGGGACCTCCAGGGCCATTAGTTGGTCCTAACCCTCTCCACCTCACTGAGGGTAGCTGGGCTTGATTGGGACATCCCTGACCCAAGAAAGGCAGAGTTGATCACGGAGTCATGGAGCCATGGAGTCACAGAATCACGGAATGGTTTGGGTTGGGAGAGACCTTCAAGATCATCTCGTTCCAACTCCCCTGCCATGGGCAGGGACACCTCCCACTAGAGCAGGTTGCTCAAGGCCCCATCCAACCTGGATCTGAACACATCCAGGGATGGAGCACCCACAGCTTCTCTGGGCAACCCCTTCCAGTGTCTCACCACCCTCAGAGTGAAGAATTTCCTTCTTATTTCCAATCTAAATCTCCCCTCTTCCAGTTTCAAACCATTACCCCTCAGCCTGTCACTACAGGCTGAGGGGTAATGGGGCCTTTTCTCGTAGGATCGTTAGCACATCTTGCTGGCTCCATACTCCCCAGATCTTCTCACCTTCTGGGTAGACACAGTCATTGGGGCTGTACCATTTCCCCTGCAGGTCCTCACTAAACCATGTCTTCCCAGTTGGGCCTAGCAAGGACACACGTGCATGGCCCTCCCCGCCCCTGAGCACGGTCCCCTCTGCTCGGCTGGCTCAGGTCACACCACGCTCAGCAACGCACGGCGGGAGGACAGGGCGTGTGGCCTCATGGAAAGTAAGGGAGACCGCCACGCTGAGGGACTTCTCGCAGGAGGGATGGAGAGGGGCGGACAGCAAGTACTCCCAGGATGAAGTGGTGAGGATGGACTCTTACCCACGGACACGCTCTGCACCTCGTTGGTGAGCGGGCTCCAGCGGCAAACTTTCTGTGAGTTAATGTCGACATAGACCAGTGCGTTCTCCCTTTCTTCCCAGACCGGGCACTCTCCCATCCTGTTCTTCTCCTTCACAACAGATTCGATTTTGATGGAGGAGGACATGGTCTGAAGGGAAGAGAGTTGGTAACAGATGATGAAAAGCTCTTGTTGCCTGGCTTTTTCGTGCCTAGAGTTCTTTAAAGCAAGGTCCTCCAAATACCCCATACCCAACAATAATTTAGGAGGTTCCTGTGACATTTCCACGGCCTCATGGACGGAACTGAGCTTGAGGCACCAAGACTTCTCCTCAGCAAACCTTTCTGAGGCAAGAGACTTCCTACCAGAGCTGCTGCTGAGGCACCTACCTCGAGGCAAGGGAGTGCTGGGGACACAGCCCTGAGCTGGGACCGAGCTGTCTGCTGGGGACGGGTGATCACAAGGGTCCCCCAGTCCATGAAGAGGAACCGGTGGGCGATGAGTCAGAAGCCTTTACATGGAAGAACAAGGTTTCTGCCTTATGAACGCAGAGGAGCTGACTCGCTCCTCCGTAGGAAGACGCACACACATCCATCCCACCGGCTGCAGTTTGTCACCGAGGCCGCCGCCACCCGAGCGCCTCTTCCCACACCGAGTCAGTGGGAATATGCAAACGCCGGGGAAGGCTCCAGCCTTTGAAATCCTGCTGCTTTGTTTTCCCTCCCGGCGTTTCCTCTTGGTGTCGGCCTCCTCACCGTCCCAGCCGCAGCTCCAACCCCTGCAGCGCACTCCGAATTTCACCCTGTCCCAAGCTGCGGGGTGTAATTACCCCAGTTGATGCTTTGGGGCCAAAGCTGCCTGTGAATCTCCCATCCTGGGCACCCGCTCCTGCCAGAGGGTGCTGATGCCCTGGCTGCTCCGTCCCCCTATCCCCATTGCAACGAGGTGCCCATGGGGACACCGACCACTCCACCACCGCTCCGGCACAGGCTGCCCAATCCCTCAATATTTGTGTTCAGAGCCTGTTGATGGCCTCAAAACCAGGTAGCTTGGCCCCTGGGCTTGCCAGGCCGCTGATGTCACGTGGGATTTGAGCAACAGCCTCCACCATTTAGTTCCTACAAGAGAAAGAGGCCTTCTCGTTGCCTCCATCACCGCCAACAGACCTGCCAGCGTCAGCACATTTTTTTTTTTGCCACAGATTGGAGAGATACCTTCTTGGGAGGCAGCCAGTACCTGAGCTAACATGATTCCCTCGGATTACCATCCTCAAGCAGCATTGTTTTCTAGTAGGTGAGCCGGTGATAAGGTTGACAGATAATTAATTAGCACTAATGCGCTTCAAAATAACACGGGATGAGCCCCGTCACCACCGTGAGTGGAAATGCCAAGGCTGGAGATTTTCCCTGACAAGGAGTCACGCGGCCAAGGTAAAGTCCAAGCAACCCATTTATCACATAACTCATTTTCTCTTCCAAGAAAACCATCCAGGAGAGGCCGGGCAGCGAGCGGCTCCGAGCAGGCGACCGGCATCGGTCCAACATGTCAATGAGGGAGGATACGCAGCAAGGTGCCAGAGAATCCTCCTAAAACCTGTTAAGCCTCCTAAAACCTGTTAAGGAGGGAGTTTCTCTTGGGTGAAGGTTTTGTGTCACGTGGCCGCCGCAGTTGGGACCCGGCGGGGTTGGAGACGTGGTGCTGACTTTATTGTGCTGTGGTTTGGAAAACGCGGAGCTGCTCTCAACCCTTTGGGAAAACAAGGTTCGAGCAGCAGCTCGGCGTCCGCGCGGCTCCCACGGCGGTGGACAAGTCTCCAGATCCGCAGCAGCTGGTGTGTGTTTGTCTCGGCGGTTGTTTCGTTGACTCAGCGGAGCCTTTCTAAAATCTTTCTCCTCCCACCACCTCCCATTTCATTTACTGCTCCTTCTCCAGCCACAGAACAAGGGCCTGGCAGCTAAGCCATGGTGGCACCACCCGCCTCGTGAGGAGGACGCAATCACACCATTGCCAGATCTTTCACAAGGCAAAGGTAGGGGAGAAACAAACCTGCCTGTGTCACCCGCTTCCTCTTCCCTCTCAGGACCCAACTGTGACCCTGCTGAGACCGGCCCAGTCCCTCAGAGTCCCTGTGGGCATCCAACTTCATAGAATCATGGAATGGTGGGGATTGGAAGGGACCTCTGGAGATCATGGAGTCCAACCCCTCTGCCAGAGCAGGAGCACCCAGGGCAGGACACACAGCAACAGATCCAGGGGGGGCTGGAAAGTCTCCAGAGAAGGAGACTCCACCACCTCTCTGGGCAGCCTGGGCCAGGCTCCAGCACCCTCCCACCAAAGAAGTTTCTCCTCCTGTTGAGGTGGAACTTGCTGGGTTCCAGTTGGTGCCCATTGCCCCTCGGCCTATCCCAGGGCACCACTGACAAGAGCCTGGCCCCTTCTCCTTGACCCCCACCCTGCAGAGATTTGGAAGCAGGAATCAGATCCCCTCTCAGGCTTCTCTTCTGCAGACTGAGCAGCCCCAGGGCTCTCAGCCTTTCCTCCCAAGAGAGATGTTCCAATCCCTTCATCATCCTCGCAGCCTCCTTTGGACTCTCTCCAGTATCTCTAGTATGAGCGTGCAGGGGCAAAAAGAGCAATTCCAAGCAGCCACCACCAAATCCTGCCATGTTCTCCCCAAACAAAACCCTTGTGGATAAAAGCATCACGCTCCCACTGCCTATATCCTCTCTGCAACATTTCCAGGCTCCTGGAATCGTGACTAAACACCTTACAGAGATTAAGGGGCTGATGGGTGCCAGTGAAACATTTTCCAAGTTAAATAGTTTAAAATTACTGGAATTTAGAGACCATCAGAAAAAATTCCATGTTAGGAATGAAAAACTAATCACAGAAACACAGAATCATTAAGGCTGGAAAAGACCTCCAAGTTCATCATGTCCAATCATCTACCCAACTTTACAATGACCAATAAACCACGTCCGAAACTACTGGAACCCCTCCAGGGATGGGGACTTCAGCCCCTCCTTGGGCAACCTGTTCCAAGGCCTCACCGCTCTTCCAGTAGAGAAATTGCTCCTAATATCCAATCTAAACCTCCCCTGGAGCAACTTCAGCTCATTTCCTCCCATCCTATCACTGGTTACCTGGGAGAAGAGACCAACCCCCACCTCACTCCAACCTCCTTTCAGGGAGCTGGAGAGAGTAAGAAGGTCTCCCCTCAGCCTCCTCTTCTCCAGACGAATGTAAAACATCCACTTTTACGTTACTATTACTTACAAACCAATGTGAAAACATCTGGTCTGCTCTGAAAATGAAAAACCTCTTTCTGGAAGCCATCTGAAAACACCTTTTTTAATCCTCATTCCCCATCGTTTTTTCAAATGACCTGGACTGAAAAAAAAAAAAAGGTCATTTTTGCATCCCTAAAAATACGGGTAAATTACGAACGAACGGCTGGTCTCAAAAGGTTTCTTTGCTGTTTCTCTCCCTCTTGCAAATACAACGAATTTCATTTTCAATTTCAAGCTGAAACTTTGAATAAGCACCCAAAGCTTTTGCTGGGCCTACAGTGAACCGGCCGAGGAATCTGAAGCTCTCTTTTCTCTCGGTCAAGCAGCTGAGCATGTATCCCAAGGTGGAGGACGCCTACGCAAAGCTCTGCGCTTCCTCCCGTCAACACACCCGTCGAGGTAAATACTGCAAGAGCTGGAGCCGGTGTCTCTTTTTTTTTCCAGCACCAGCTCCACGAAACCGGCTGCCGGTTTTGGCGGCGATTGAAAAAAATGTGCGGGAGTTGATGTTATCTGCGCGCATTCCGTGTTCAGTCAGCAGTCACATGAAAGATGAGGCACGGACCAAAGCTCAACTCAACGGTCGGCTTCGTGGTGCCAGCAGCAGAACATGTGACAGGGGAAAAAAAAACAAAAAAAATCCTCCCTCGGTATTTTTCTCACGAGGTCAGAGCGGGAGGAGGGAAACGGAGGCGGAGGGGTTGCACCATTCGGTCGCCCCGAGGGGTGGTAGTCCCAGTCTTCCCCAATTTAGAAGCAAATCAACGTCTCGGGTGATAAAAAGAGGAAGTGAATAAAAGCTGCAGGGGCGGGTTTTGTGGAACAAGTCACTTGGAATGATAAAGAAAACAAAATATTCCCGTGATGAAGGCACATTAGCATCGTTAAGACTCGGCTCCCGTTCCCAGCCGGCGCCACAACCTTCTTGCCAAGTCACTGGATCTCCTCGCAGGGCTCCTCACCTCGAATATGCGAAGCCCGATCCCCCGTGTTGGCCGAGAGCTGCAAGGTCCTTCCCACAGCAAGCCCAGGAAAGAGCTTTGGCCAGGGAGCCTCCTCGGCCGTGGCCACGGGTCCTGCAGGACAGCGATACCTTGCTTGGCTTTTCAGACTTTGCTATTTTAGTCTCTTCGACATTTGTTAATATTTTTTGGTCTGTTGGAGGCCAAGGTGGTAGATCTCAAGAGCCTTCTCCCACCCAGCCCTGCTCAGGGTCCTGCAGCGAGGGGAGGAGGCGAGAGGCAGGTTGTTGCCGATGGTCACTGTCCCCACCGCACTCAGCGAGGGCAGAAGCCACGTGGGAGGAGTCAGCTCCAAGCAAGAGAAATTTTTTACTATTTATTTATTTTTCTATTTCTTTACTCATGCGAGACCTTAACTTGGTGTTCAAATGATTGACGGGATGAACATTTTTACCAGATAGGCAGATGGCCACGATAGACCGAGTGTTATCCTATCAGAGTCACCACCGATCCAAATTCGGAGATGAAAATGATAACAGCCCTTAAGCCAGAGACAAATCCAAACATTTCTAGAGAAAAAAAACAGTGATATTTTCAAATCAAACATATTTTCAAGTCCAATTCCCGATGAGGTGGCCGCATGACAAGCAAAGTGGTCACGGGCACCTTGAGGACCCTTCTCAGCCTTCCTTGGCCCCCCAGCCTGTGCCACCAGCTCCACCAAATTTCAGCACCCAGTCTCCGTCTCTGCTCACTCACGATATTTTTCACGTTCCTCTCCCCTTCCCTCCTTTTAATCGAAGCGATAACTTTCAAGAGAGGTTCACCTAGAACAATAGGCTTTTTTTTTTTTTTTCCCCCACAGCATTTTCAGCTGGAAGGTGAATTCCAAAGGAAAATTCTGGTTCACAATCATTTTAACCGCTTTCGTTTAAAAAGAAAAGCAAGTGCTTCTCAGCTGCAAGGGAAGAAAAAAAAAAAAAAGAGTTAAAAAATAAAAAAGTAATTTCTTTTCCTGCAAAATATTTCCCAAAGTAATTTTTTGAAAAGGAATTTCGATGGAGAAAGCCACATTTCCATTCAGCTCTTCTGGTGGCTTGACCGACTTCCCCACCATAGTAAAATCAACTCATGCAGAGGGATGAAGCATTTTCCTCATCACAGCTAAAAAAAAAAATCAAAAAAATCAAAATAAAAGCATCACGGAGCTCTCCTGGCACATCTCTGTCACTTACTGGGGTGGCTGCAGATGTTCTGGGGACACTTCCACTCCATTTCTTACCCTGTCTTATTCCTACCCCACCAACATCTTCTAGACTACCACCAAAAGCATCGCATCTCCTGCCCGCGACGCATCGTTTTGACCTTCCCCATGTCTACCTTTCCCGAGGAGACACATCTCAGAGGCTCTGTGGATGCTGCTGATGAGCAGTGCGGGTGTCACCCCCCAGCAGCTGGTCCGTGTATTTGTTGCCAACCATCTGTTCTTCTAATTATTTCCACAACGTCAAGAGCCGGTCCCTGCCGTGCGTGTCGTCCGCTTCGAACGTCACTGGGTTGCAAAGCAGAAGTTTATAGTAAAGGTGGCCAAGCCCCGTACCTCTGGCTGTCGCCCCACCACAGCATCTCCAGTCGGGGTGGCTTCCTCTCCCTCCTTTCCCACTGCGTTGGTCTCCTCTGATGTAACTCCTACCACTTCTTTGATAGCTCCCAATTTTTATCATAGAATCNGCCTCACCAGGGCAGAGTAGAGGGGCAGGAGAACCTCCCTCGCCACATTTGGGAATATTTAGTCAATCCCTCATTCCGTTCTGTTTTTTTCACAACTTCCCCCAAATGACTTCACTTGTTTCCCTTGAGGGTCCACCCCCCGTTTTCCTTCCTCTAGAAGCCTGACTTTGCGTATCATCTGATCATCCTGATCTCTTCCAAGTCATTCTCCACCTCGACAAGAGTCACCTTCCGCCGCCGTCTCCCTCTCGGAGACACCAACCGGCAGAGTTAATGAAGGCACAGTCACCACAAGCCGCAGGCGGGCGCAGGTGTAGCTACTCACCCCGGCGACTCCTCACGCGACGGCGTTGTCCGGCAGCGAAGCCGAGGCTTATCTTCTGGTGGCTTCGCCCTTTCCGTAGGAAGGGCCTGGTCCCCTCCCCGCCGCTCCGAATGGGAAGAAGCGGAGCTCCTCAGGGTAAGCCGGTGCCGCCTGCTTTTGTTTCGGCAGAGGTGTTTTGCCAGCAAAGGATTACTTGAGTTTTCTCCGGCTGGGTTGGGAATAAATAGGCTTCACTTCACCTATGACTATAGATTTTGGTCACGAGGCTGAAGAAACCCTTCGGGGCTCCAGCAGCTGCTCCTCCTGATACAGCCTTTCCTGTCACCGGGCTCTTACTCAACCGTAATTGAAATCAGTGCGAGTCTTGGATCAAAGAGGTGAGCGCCATTAGTAAGCCAGGGATTAAACAAAAGTCAGGAAGCCTTTCTAATTGAGGGAACCAGCAGCCGCTCAGCTCCAGTTGGCCAGAGGCGACGCTCCGTCATGGGACTCCAGTCAAAAAAAAAAACGCCGGCAGCACCAGTTTGGGCTCCTCGGGGCCGGGGCGCGGGAAGCGGCTCCGGCCTCCGCGGCGAGGGGAGCTCCGGGGACATTTTGGCGATGTTAAAAACGCAACTCCTGGCAGAGTTGGTTCTTCCTGCTCATGTGATGCCGGTGAAACCAGCGCAGCGAAGCTCAGCAGGTGATCTTAGAGAAGGGGGAGGTGGCGTTTCTTGGTGAAATGCCTGCAGAAGTTTCTTTTCGCTGCTTCTGCTCCCAAGCTGATGAGCATTGAGACACGTACGCCGCGGATGTCTGTCCAGGGCCTCCCACGCATGGCCTGGAACAAGAGAGGATCACAGAATCACAGACTGGTAGGGGTTGGAAGGGACCTCTGGAGATCATCGAGTCCAACTCCCCTGCCAGAGCAGGATCACCCAGGGCAGGACACACAGCAACAGATCCAGGGGGGTTGGAAAGTCTCCAGAGAAGGAGACTCCACCACCTCTCTGGGCAGCCTGGGCACCCTCCCACCAAAGAAGTTTCTCCTCCTGTTGAGGAGATTTGGAACCATGAAGACGATTTCCTCTCAGGCTTCTCTTCTCCAGGCTAAACAGCCCCAGGATCCAGCAGCCAACTCCTCCCGGAGTTTCCTGGGTGCCTCTTAACCAATGATGACAAACTAATCTCTGATCAGATCTTTCATGCCTGTACAAGCTGTTGCTGATACCTTCCTAAGAGGAGATCTAACAGTGACCTTCCAGTGCCTGAAGGGGCTCCAGGAAGGCTGGAGAGGGACTGTTCCCAAAGGCCTGGAGTGACAGGACGAGGGGCAATGGTTTGAAACTAGAGAAGGGCAGGTTTAGATTGGATGTCAGGAAGTTCTTTCCCATGAGGGCCGTGAAACACTGCAACTGGTTGCCCAGGGAGGGAGTTGAGGCCCCATCCCTGGAGATATTCAAGGTGAGGCTCGACAAGTCTCTGAGCAACCTGCCCTGGTTGAGGGTGTCTCTGCTCCCTTCAGGGGGGTTGCACTAAATGACCTTCAGAGGTCCCTTCCAACTCAAACCATTCTATGATTCTATGGTTCTAGTGCAGCAACAACAAAAGAAGATTGGTAGGTACCCTGTGCTGTGCTGGCCATCACCTTGCTGTCATCGTGGTGGGGTGAGAGCGAGCACAGGTACAATATCTCATGGTGCAGGAACCTCTACAACATGATGGTGACAACAGAGAGAGCTTGTGTGGATCTCTACTTACTATCTGCTGCGTTTCTGGATGTCCATTAGCAACCAACCACAGCAACCCTACAGTCCGGAGAAGAGAAGCCTGAGAGGGGATCTGATTCCTGCTTTCAAATCTCTGCAGGGTGGGGGTGAAGGAGAAGGGGCCAGGCTCTTGTCAGTGGTGCCCTGGGATAGGCCGAGGGGCAATGGGCACCAACTGGAACCCAGCAAGTTCCACCTCAACAGGAGGAAAAACTTCTTTGGTGGGAGGGTGTCGGAGCCTGGCTCAGGCTGCGCAGAGAGGTGGTGGAGTCTCCTTCTCTGGAGACTTTCCAACCCCCCCTGGATCTGTTGCTGTGTGTCCTGCCCTGGGTGCTCCTGCTCTGGCAGGGGGGTTGGAATCGATGATCTCCAGAGGTCCCTTCCAACCCCTACCAATCTAGGATCCTATGATACTGTAATGAGTTACTACCAGATTAATGACCAGTAAGATCAGAGCCCTAACTTTACCACATTCACCATTCCCCTCAACACATAAAACTTTCCTTCTACTGTACCCTGAGCTTTCCCTGTAGCACATAAAGTAAATGGTGGACACTCAAAAGAACGAGCCCCGGCTTTCTTCACCACCTCACGCTCATGAAGAGCAGCTGAGGGAGCTGGGATTGTTTAGTCTGGAGGAGAATGAGAGGAAACTTTACTGCTCTTTCCAACTACCTGAAAGGAGGCTGGAGTGAGGTGGGGGTTGGTCTCTTCTCTCAAGTAACTAGTGGGAGGACAAGAGGAAATGGGCTTAAGTTGCTCCAGCTGAGGTTTAGATTGGACAGTAGGAACAATTTCTCTACTACAAGAGCGGTGAGGCCTTGGAACAGGCTGCCCAGGGAGGGGGTGGAGTCCCCATCCCCAGAGGGGTTCCAAACACATGTAGCCGTGGCACTTCAGGCCGTGGTCTATTGGTCATGACAATGTTGGGTTGATGGGTGGCCTCGATGATCTTGGAGGTCTTTTCCAACCTTAATGATTCTATTATTTTATGATCTTCTGCCCTGAAAGGGGGCTGCTTAAACCTCCTGCTTCTCTAGCAGCCAAGACGTACCCTCAAATGCTTCAAAGGAGGAAAACGGTGATTTGCACAAAGTCACCTTTGAACCCTTGGTATGAAGCAGCCCCAAGGCCTTGGCGTGATCCAGGGATGGAGAGCTGTTCCACCTGCCCATGGAGGTGCACAAACATGGGAAAATGGAACAAGCCAAGAAGAAATTCTGCCGTTTAGAAACCAACTGAGCTACATCACCGTCGTTTCAACACATACAAGCCTGAAGATACCAGTGAAAAAGCTCATCATTTACATCAGGTGCTGTGAAAAAAATTCCAGCCAAACTTCCTTTTCCTGCCCTTTGGTAGAAACGGTGGCCGTCTGGGCACCTGGGCTCCTCTTGCCTCTCTAGGGGAGTGAAGTTCAGCAGGAGGTTCATGCAGTGGGTGGGATTTTTAAGCAAATGCCTGATGCTTTCTTGTCAACATGGATCATGGGGTTGGAAAGTCTCCAGAGAAGGAGACTCCACCACCTCTCTGGGCAGCCTGGGCCAGGCTCTGTCACCCTCCCACCAAAGAAGTTTTTCCAGCTGTTGGAAGTTTCCGTTCAAGGAGCAGCAAGACCACAAATGGATATCTGAGGAGGAACTCTGAAAACATGTAGGAGCAGTTTAATCAATAAATCCAAAGTTGCAAATGAGACAGGAGTAGAAACAATAAAAAGATATTAAAATGTTATTTAATGATAGAAGAAATTACAATACTCAGGAGTTTATTAGAGCAAAAAATCTCTTTATCACAAGAGAAAAAGCACCATCAGATATTTCAAGCGTTAGAATTTAAAGCGGGGAGGGGGAAGTACCGGTTTTAAAACATTCCATGAAGTTCAGTAGTTTTTCATCCTTTCCTGAGAAGATATTACGATTGTGTTAGGGCTTCAAAGCAAACGACACCGATCACCAAAATAAGACCTTCTGACTTGTCTTGCTTACGCCAGTCCTCCCTAATGCGTCCCGCAGAGCGCGTGTCTACCCTCCGAATGGATACGGCGCGACTCCTTTCACCCCCAGCCCCGTTATCTAGTCGATCAGAGAGGAAAAAAAAAAATCATAATTAGTGGAGTAACTCCTCTCACAAACCCACGTTGCTTTGACAAGCAGAGGGGCTGTCGTTTCGGACAAGTCGTGTCCTCCAACTCGCCATCCTACCCGGTTTTCCACACAGCAGGGCCTTCAACTTTTTCTCCACGCTCATAATCCCAGGTCAGAGTCCACCCCTCAAAAAGCCTCTCCTCGGATATTACTAAAGCCTTAATCCTGCAGCTCCCACCGTCACCTTTGCTACGAAGGCATCTGGAAGAGCAGGGCTTTAAAACCAACCCCAGGGTGACCAATGTTGGAAGAGATAACTCGGTTATAACCAGCAAGTCAATAAAAGTAGGTGGTTTTATCTGTAGTAGATGCTTTTATCTGCCATGGGTTAAGTATTTGCACGTTCTTTCTGTAATAAACAGAAAACTCAAACTGCCTTGGGAGGGGGAGAAGGAGAAAGAGGTGATGGCAGAGAAAATTTGCAGTACTAGCAACTGTTAGGAATTTGACACCCCTAAGGATTTTCCAGTCTCTAAATAGATTTAGTTCTCTTGTCCTTCAACCAAAAACACAAATAATGGCTTTGTATATACAGCTGATGGGCTACAAACCACCCTCTTCCTGCTGCCCACCACTCCAACTGTGAAAAACAGAGGGAAAGGAAAAGAAAAAGTCTTCTAAAAAACAGGGAAAAGTATCACTCACCTTGAAAATCCCACCAGCCTGGGGCTGCCGTGAGAGCCCTTCTTTATCCATCCCATCACTGGCAGAAGTCACGAACATCTCTGAATAATCCTTTCCTCCGAAACAGCAGGAAGTTGTCTTGTCAACGGGAAGTTTCACAGTCTGGAGTCTTTTTCCTGGAGAAAAACATGGATGTTGTCTCCTATTTGTTCACTTGCGACAAGTTATTTAAACAAATTATTGAGAATAATGGGCGTGGAGCCAAATGTTGCCCAGAGTGGGCCCAGGGCAGGGGCAGGTCCCATCAATCATAGAATCACAGACTGGTAGGGGTTGGAAGGGACCTCTGGAGATCATGGAGTCCAACCCCCCTGCCAGAGCAGGAGCACCCAGGGCAGGACACACAGCAACAGATCCAGGGGGAGTTGGAAAGTCTCCAGAGAAGGAGACTCCACCACATCTCTGGGCAGCCTGGGCCAGGCTCTGTCACCCTCACTGTCAAAATGTCTTTCCTTGTGTTTACCTGGAACCTCCTCTGCTCCACTTTGCACCCAGTGTCCCTTGTCCTGTCATTGGGTGCCACCGAGAAGAGCCTGGCTCTGTCCTCCTGACGCTGCCCTTTCCATATTGATCAACATTCCTGAGGTCACCCCTCAGGCTCCTCTTCTCCAAGCTCCAGAGCCCCAGCTCCCTCAGCCTCTCCTCAGCAGGGAGATGCTCCACTCCCTTCACAAGCTCAGGGGCTCTGCACTGGACTCTCTCCAGTAGTTCCCTGTCCTTCTGGAACTGGGGAGCCCAGAACTGGATCCAGT
>VWZK01017406.1:4702-28054 GCA_013396935.1 Baryphthengus martii | reverse complement strand
GGGTAGAATCACCTCCCTTGCCCTGCTGGCCACGCTGCTTTTGCTGCAGCCCAGAATGAGAAAAGAAGACTAAGGGGAGAATCATCGAATCACAGAATCCTTAAGTTAGTAAAGACCTGCAAGATCATCAAGTTCAACCACCTACTAAACATTATCATGACCACTAAACCATGCCCTGAAGTGCCACGGCTACATGTTTTTGGAACTCCTCCAAGGATGAGGACTCCACCTCCTCCTGGGCACCTTGTTCCAAGGCCTCACCACTCTTGCAGAGAGAAATATTTCTTAATGTCCAATCTAAACCTCCCCTGGCACAACTTCAGGCCATTTCCTCTCTTCCTATTGCTGGGTACTTGGGAGATCAACCCCCACCTCACTGCAACCTCCTTTCAGGGAGCTGGAGGGAGCAAGGTCTCCCCTCAGCCTCCTCTTCTCCAGACTAAACTAGCCCAGCTCCCTCAGCCTCTCCTCACAAGACATCTTCTCCAGACCCCTCACCAGCTCCATTGCCCTTCTCTGGACCCGCTTCAGCACTTCAGGTGTCTTCTCTTGGCAACTGGAGGTGCACCAGGTGGGCACAG
Organism: Baryphthengus martii; assembly: GCA_013396935.1. NCBI lineage: Eukaryota > Metazoa > Chordata > Aves > Coraciiformes > Momotidae > Baryphthengus > Baryphthengus martii. The sequence goes on along the minus strand of VWZK01017406.1, from coordinate 27,473 downwards.
CCTGGCTCACTCTCCACTCACCGCAGAATTAACTTTGCTGCTCTGAAACCTGCCTTTCCCCACCAGACTCCTGTTTCCAGCTGTCGATGGCACAGCACCCAACAAGGTCTTTCATGAGCATCCCGCTCACAGCCCCGGCTGCAGATTTTCTCTCTTTCATCTCCCACAGCAGTTATCTCCTGTCAAGTATTTTTCCTGGGTTATCTCTATACATACACCAGATGCTCCCAGACCCGACACCATCTGATCACTTTTTTTTTTCCTTTTAGTTGTATATTTGGAAAAGTTCATGAGCTACGTGTCGTCACCAACACATTTGCTGCAGGTTTCCCTCAACGTCACGAACATGGTATTTCTTACCTTGCTGCCACCTCACCCGAGCAGTTCCGACTTTCATTTTGCAGCTTCCACAGCGTTACTTCGGTGCTCAGCTCTGAATTTTCGCTTTCTGTGCCCAGTGCGGTGACGTAAAACAATCAGCGGGACTTCATCTCAGAGCTAAGACCAAGAGGCTGTAGAGAAGTGGGAGTTGGTCTCTTCTCCCGAGTCACAACTGATAGAACAAGAGGAAATGGCACCAAGCTGCACCAGGGATGGTTTAGGTTGGACCTGAGGGAAAATTTGTATACCACAAGGGTTATCAAAGACTGGAACAGGCTGCCCAGGGAGGTGGTTGAGTCACCATCCCTGGATGGATTTAAAAGCCATCTAGATGTGGTGCTTAAGGAGATGGTGCAGCAGTGGCCTGGGTAGAGTTAGAGAGTGGTTGGACTTGCTGATCTGAAAGGTCTTTTCCAACCACAGCGACTCGATGATTCTGTGACCCCCAAATTCTTAGCAAATGCCAACTTAGAAAACAAACAACCAGAAAAAAGTGCCGCAGATCTCTTGCTTTCATACATTTTACAAGGAAAAAAAAAAAAAAAAGATCCAGAGGTTTAAAAATACCTATGTATGCAAAGAATTCATCAAGTAAAGTACAATTAGCGACTTTTCGCTGCCCTCCCGTTGTCCTCACACGCTGTGAGGCCGTCCGGGACACACGGCCAACGCAACGGCTTGTTGAATTCAGCGGCAGGAGATACTCACACCCTCGACCCACCGGCTCCTTGTCGCCTTTGGCACTTTTGCCGGGACGGTTTGGAGGCATCAAAACGAGCTGCGCGTTGGCACACACCTTGGGAGACAAGGAACGGCTTCTGCCGGCAGCAGGTTACAACACGAGCTCTGCTCTTCTTCCCAAGTGTCAAATCTTTCGGGCTTGGGATCTTTAGTTCCACCAGACAGTCCTCCTGCTTTGAGTAAAGCCGACTCCAGGCTTGCTGGAAGGTAGAGCCAAGAAGGATTTGTGGGGGGTGCCTTCACAAAGAAGGTTAGCTGAGGTCTTCTGCCAGTACAAGTTGAGCGGAAAGCAGAGAAGAAACGACTGCTGAAGGTGGTGCTGCCAGGTGGCTTCCCTGCTGGGACCTCGACGCTGTCGCATTGCGGCCACGACGTCTCCTCTGTGGCTTCCAAATCAGAGCGGCGAGGAGAGGCGCAGCACCTCCGTGGCTTCCAAAGTGAAGGGGCTGGTGGCCCAGCGTTTATTCCGGGTGGTAGGACACATTGCACACCTTCTCCTCCAGCTCTGCAGGGAGCAGGGGAACGGGAATCATCCCATCACAACCACAGCGAGAGTAAGGAGTCGATCTGCCGTGCGGGAGGTCATAGGACCACAGAACCATTGAACATTTTTGGCTGGAAGAGACCTTCAAGATCATCGAGCCCAACTTTTTCCTAGCCCTATCGACACCACTAAATCATGTCCCTCAGGTCCTGTGAGGTGAGGTCACAGCCCTGTGAGCCGTTACCCTTCTCACCAGTCAGGAAGCATTTGGCAGGTCTGGAGAAGAGCCCAGTGCGTCACAGAGCTGGAAGTGTCCCCCCACCACCCATGGGGCAAGAAAAAGGAGCTGGATGATTTCAGGGGTTCTAAGAAAACATTGGTTTTTCCTTATGCTGGTTCCTGAGAGGTCACAGTTTTTCCTTCTCCTGCCATTTCTTCATCTTTTTTTTTTTTTTTATTCACCTTTAGTCTTCTTGGTTTAGCTCTTCAGAACTTCCCCCTGCTTGAAGGTGGGAGGGCTTAGGCCTTACCCGTGCCCGGTACAAAGGGCAAACGCCGTAGGTCAGACGTCCGAATCTTACACCACACGAAGGGAGCCTGTCCGGCCTCCTCCGCAGCCGGCCAAGGTGCGGCCGAGAGCGGGGACCGGACAAAGGACACTGGAGCCCGAAGAGCCACCACCTGCTCTTACATCCATTAGGGCAACCACATGGAGCACGTGGGAATTCCCTGCTAGCAGATAATACGGCAGTTTAGGTGGGGAGGGGGGCAAACTAAAGCAAACCCAACACCACGGAGCAAGAGCAGAGGTAGAAAGACACGCTGAGTGGTTGCAATCAGCTGGCTGGGAAGTGGGAGCTGGCACCACCATGCACTTGTCCTCAGCCAAGTGTAGTTCTTGGAGTTGACTCCTGTGTCTGGAGTAAGCTTTTCATAGAATCACAGAATGGTGGGGGTTGGAAGGGACCTCTGGAGGTCACGGAGTCCAACCCCCCTGCCAGAGCAGGAGCACCCAGGGCAGGACACACAGCAACAGATCCAGGGGGGTTGGAAAGTCTCCAGAGAAGGAGACTCCACCACCTCTCTGGGCAGCCTGGGCCAGGCTCCAGCACCCTCCCACCAAAGAAGTTTCTCCTCCTGTTGAGGTGGAACTTGCTGGGTTCCAGTTGGTGCCCATTGCCCCTCGGCCTATCCCAGGGCACCACTGACAAGAGCCTGGCCCCTTCTCCTTCACCCCCACCCTGCAGAGATTTGGAAGCAGGAATCAGATCCCCTCTCAGGCTTCTCTTCTGCAGACTGAGCAGCCCCAGGGCTCTCAGCCTTTCTTCCCAAGAGAAGAGACCAGAGCTTTCCCAACTGCACACAACGCTTCTTGCTTCCAAGAAAATGAACGAATTGACCAGCCCTTTGGTGTCGCTATTTCATTTACTCCAAGGGAATTTTCGAACCTCGCACGACCCTCCTGTTACCCAGGGCAGGTCGGTGACACCAGCGCAGCCTCTCGAGCGTCTCACAAACACCCCTCACACCACCAAACCTGCACCTCCAACTCCTTTGCGGTGGGAGCACCTGCAAGCTCTAGTTCCTGCCACCTTAATGTGCCTCACGTGAAGTCCAGCCTGTGCCTTCCCAGCTCTCTCTCTGCCCTCGGAGCAGCCAGGGAACCGGGTGCTTCAGAAAGACCTTTTCCAGTGGAGCAGGGCCAAGAGGTTTTTCATTAATGCCTCACTCTTCTGTTCTTTGGCCCTCATGTGATCCACGGATTTGCATTTTGCTTGCTTCAGGATAAAAAAAAAAATAAAAAAAAATTAAAAGAGCACTGATATTTGCTACAGCAGCTGCAAAAGCGTAGTCACAACGGAGGCCGTGCGAGGGGAAGGGAACAGCAGAGTCTTTCTTCGAGGAGCTGAGTCGGTAACGGCGCTCTCTGTGTTTGCAGCTTTCGGGCACATCCTGCTCTTCAGGCCCCAAGCAGAAGCAAACTTCAAATGAACTGCAGGTTTGGGGCGACTGCTCTGAGCTTGATGTAGCCTCTTCAGTTCGAGAGAGGCCCGGTGTCTGTGTGAGACGTTCGGAAGGAGCCTAAACTACAACTTGCTGATGGGTCAGGGTCACTGAATCATTAAAGGTGGAAAAGACCTTCAAGCTCATCCAGTCCAACCTTCTACCCAACAATGTCATGACCACTAAACCATGGCCTGAAGTGTTTTTGGAACCCCGCCAGGGACGGGGACTCCACCCCCGCCCTGGGCAGCCTGTTCCAAGGCCTCACCACTCTTGCAGTAAAGAAATTGTTCCTCATGTCCAGCCTAAACCTCCCCTGGAACAACTTCAGGCCATTTCCTCTCATCCTGCTGTTATTTAATTGAAAGAAGAGACCAACCCCCACCTCACCCCAACCTCCTTTCAGGGAGCTGGAGAGAGCCAGAAGGTCTCCCCTCAGCCCTCTCTTCTCCAGACTAAACCATCGCAGCTCCCTCAGCCTCTCCTCACAAGACATCTTCTCCACACCCCTCACCAGCTCCGTTGCCCTTCTCTGGACCCGCTCCAGCCCCTCAAGGGCTTTCTTACCTTGCGGGCGCCCAAACCTGAACACAACTCAGCATCCCCTTGGTCTCTGTGCTTCCTTAAGCCAGGAGAAGCAGCTGGATTGCTGTAAAAGGAATAATCAGGATGAAGAAGGCAAGGTAACAACCCCCAACTCCATTTCAGAGGAGATAACAGAACAATGGCTGAGCCATCAGCTTGGAGAGGAAGTCCTTTATCAGGCTCCATTCAACCAGATGCCAATGGAGCCGAAAAGCAGCAGGGAGGCCAGGGCAGGGGCTCCCCAAGGACTCAGCACCACCCTGCAGAGATAAGAGAGATAGAACTAGGAAGGAACGCAACCAGACCCCCTGGTTTCAGGAGGATTGGGCTAGTCTAAGGATTTCTTTCCCCCGCCCCCCTCTCAGGTATCTTCTCACTAGAGGTTGGTATAACCAGAGGTATTTAGCCAAAGGGCATGGAACACATTTTCTTTTCATAGGTACTGCTCCAGTGGGCTCCTTGGGGTTGCTGAGACCACAGAAAATAAGCAGAGTGAATTATCTTGACGTCTGTCACAAACTTCAGGTGCTTTTGGATGACCTGGAGCTGTATCAAAGGCATCTTCCTTTCTATGCTGTTGTTGTGCTGGGTTTTAAATCCATTTGTCTAGGAGAACATCACCCGAGCTGTCACGGAACTCTGTCAAAATACACCTTATGTCTCCACCTCACCCAGTGCTCTTCCCTGAGGGGAGGGCGGCTGGGGCAGCACCTACGGAAAAACAACAGAAACTCAGGGGAAATAAAAAAAAAAAATGTCTTGAGGAGGATTAAGCCAAAAGAAACCATCAAGGTGTCATCAAGGAGCCTCCCCAGAGATGGGGAACAATGTTCCAGATAAGGCAGCCCAGGGGAGGTAGATACCCAGCCTCAGGGCTGCTGAGAGAGCCCTGGGAAGGCAGGGAAGGTCTGCCCAGCCTGAGACAAGAGTCCCAAAAGGAAGGGCAGGGCGAGGAAGTTGTCTCCCAGCCAAAAGAAGCCACTGGAGAAAACAGGAAGATCATCTGGAAGCTCTGCTGGCAAAGGCAGGGGAACTAATGGGAAAATCGCCGAGGCTGCTGCTCCTGACAGAACAAGGCAGTCACATCCACTTACCCAAGCCGTCTGCAGAAGGATGAAGCTGAGGAACAGAAATGAGCATCCTCATCTGCGATTTCCAAACAATTTAACCAACTACTATGTAATATTTTGCTTCAGAAAGCTGTGCTTGCAATCGTAGAATCCTAGACTGGCTTGAGTTGGAAGGTACCTTCAAAATCATCTGGTTCCAACCCCCCTGCCATAGGCAGGGACACCTCCCACCAGAGCAGGTTGCTCAGAGCCTCATCCAGCCTGGGCTTCAACACTGCCAGGGAGGAGGCTCCACAGCTTCTCTGGGCAACCCCTTCCAGAGTCTCCCCACCCTCACAGGAAAGAACTTCTTCCTCATGGCCAAGTGAAATCTCCCCTGCTTTACTTTCCAACCCTTGCCCCTTGTCCTATCCCCACAGGCCCTTCTCAAAAGTCCCTCCCCAGCTTTCCTGGAGCCCCTTCACATCCTGGAGGCCGCTCTAAGGTCTCCCTGGAGCCTTCTCTTCTCCGGGCTGAACAGACCCAACTCCCTCAGCCAGTCACTTCATTCACTTGTGTCACATCCCTCCAGAAGAGCCCAGCGGTTGCCAGATGTGCTGTCTTAGGGCTAAAAGTCCTCCCAGGATGGTCTCTGCAAGGACACGTTGTCGAGTTGCACCCCAGGAGGGACAAAAGCCTAGGGCAAAGGAAGATTCAGAAGCAGCAGTAGCAGGTCCTCCTCCCTCTCCAGTTTACCCTGGTGAGATCACCCCTGGAATACGAGATCCAGTTTTGGGCTCCCCAGTTCAAGAAAGACAGGGATCTACTGGAGAGAGTCCTACGGAGGCTACGAGGATGATGACGGGACTAGAACTCAACCCTGGATGTATTTAAAAGCCACCTAGATATGGTGCTCAAGGAGATGGTGCACTAGTGGCCCTGGCAGAGTTAGAGAGTGGTTGGACTTGATGATCCAAAAGGTCTTTTCCAACCACAGCGATTCTGGAATCGTAGAGAGCAATAAGGTCTCTCTTCAGCCTCTTCCTCCCGAGACTAAACAATCCAAGAAAAACACTTCACAGAGACACACACAAGTCCTGGCCAAGAAACATTTCTCTTTGGACAGAAACCTAAGTGCAGAAACAATGGTGCTGCCCCAGTGCTTGTGAGAGCTTGGCTCCAGTTACCATCAACCGGTAACCACATCCCCTGACTTAGAAAGGCTCTACGAACCCAGAGCAGCTGTTTCCAAAATAACAGGGATACCAGTTCCCTTCCTCGGCCCCGTCTTTCCCACATCCCAGCCACAAGCGGACGGCGCTTGCGAAGGGATCGGGAGGCCACCGGTTGAAGAGCAAAGCAGGAGGGACAGTGTCAGAGCAGCTGTGCAGTTACCCCGGCACCTTCCGCTTCGTCTTCCAGCTCTCTTTTTTATCACCTTCTGCCCGGCTCTGGCACCGGCAGCAGCTCCTCTCTGCCCCAGAGTATAATCACAGCTCCGGCCTGTGGGAGCAGCCGGAATTACAGCCACAGGTCACTGCAAAAAAACAAAACAACACAAAACATCACCCTGAAAACTCACTCACACTGGTTTGGTGGTCTTAGGTGTTTGTTTGTGTGAGGGTACAAGAGCTCTGCCCTGGTGAGGCCACCTCTGGAGTGTTGGGGCCAGTNGAACCCAGCAAGTTCCACCTCAACAGGAGGAGAAACTTCTTCCCTGTGAGGGTGCTGGAGCCTGGCCCAGGCTGCCCAGAGAGGTGGTGGAGTCTCCTTCTCTGGAGACTTTCCAACCCCCCCTGGATCTGTTGCTGTGTGTCCTGCCCTGGGTGCTCCTGCTCTGGCAGGGGGGTTGGACTCCATGACCTCCAGAGGTCCCTTCCAACCCCTACCAGTCTGTGACTCCTTGAAGAGGGACGAGACAGAAGGGCCTGGCTACGGCTCCTCCTCCATAACTCAATCCGCACAGCCAGGACAGTCCCACTGCGGCAGAAACAAATGAATATCGAGCCCAGGGCAGCCAACGGCCCGTGACATTTGCTTGACTCGGCACAAACAAAAGCCAAGCTGGGATTATTTGCTACACGCAGCAAATGAAGTGCTCAGCAACTCTTTTCTTTCAGGGAGGCTGAAGGGGAAAGGTTTTCCTTGTCACTCTGTTAAAGTGTTACCAACTCTGCAGGAATAATTTACTCCTGACGGACACAGCGCCGCCGAGAGACCGACAAATTGAACAACCTGCCGGACACGGAGGGTAAAAAGCCCTGAATAAACCACAACAAATGGAAATCCTGTTAGCAGTTTCATAATTTAATGAAAAAGTACTTGTAAAAAGGGGACATCTGAAAAAGACCGAGTCCATCCTGGAAAATTGAATATATATATATATATTTATATATATAAAACAAAATGCAACAAAAAACCAAACAAAAACAACCCACCAAAAAAAAAAAAATAATAATAAATTTGACAAATAAGGTTAAGAGGTAATACTTCAAACAGTTAGCCACCGAACACACGATAAAAACTAGCAAATGCACTTTGGGGACAATACTTGAGAACTACACAACCAAGGGCTCCTTCATACATCTATTAAAATCATGTAAAAATTCGCAAAACCATCGCCCAGGCTGGAAACGGCTGAATTCACAACCCCAGGAGAGCAGGAACGTTGAGTTTTGCTGAAGCACCGTTTTCCCTCCCTTCCGTCATCGGATTCCGGCCACCAAATATCCCGAAGGCTCTTCCTGGCCTCCCGGGGAAGTGGGTCCCGATAAAATGTCACGACCGGCGAGAGAGGATTATTAATAAATATCGAAGGAGAACGAAGAGAATCAGAAGAGGAATACAAACGAACAGACATTTGTTCACTCGTTCTGAACTGACCCCATGGCTTAGAACACGAAGCATTTCCCGTTCAAAACAAAAATACGTGGCAACCTAAAACGCTACTGCGTATTTACACCAAAAAAACAAAAAAAAAACCAAAATCATTTTGGAAGATACAGCTCTAGAAGGATCAATGACACAAATATACAGAAAATCAACAAGGAAAACGAAAAAAAAAAAATAAAATTAAGATGCATGAAGCCAACGGAGCAGAATTGCCAAGTAGAGTCGGTTGTGATTTTTTTTTTTTTGTTTTTTTTAATTTCACTCCTGAAAAGTCCTCCAGCTCCTGCCCTGCCAAGTCCTGTCGCAAACGAGGGAGATTTCGACGTCGCAAACAAATCTAACCAGCCTGTTGCCACTTCCCAAGCTAAAAGCAATAACTTAAAGATTCCGAAGAGGAACGGGTGGGGGGTTTGGGTTCTGCACAGTCAACTCCCCGCCGCCTGGGGAACGACTTTTGCTTCTAGACCGAAAAAAAAAATAAAGAATCCTCAAGAGACAGGAGGCGCGTGACGCGCCCTAGAGAGCCCACGGCCCGGTGCGGCCAGCGGCGCGGGGACGCAGGACGTTGCCGATTTAGGAAGCAGAAAAGATTTCCAGAAAATAAAAAGCAGTGCGGTTGCTTTGTTGGTCAGCACAGCGCCCTTTGGAAAGCCAGAAAGTCGTTTGTATTCAAACAAAATTTTTCTCCGTCGCTGAAACGAACGGAAAAGGATTCGCTTCCCTTCCGGCCTCCTCAGTGCTGGCTGAAATTTAATCATTGCTTTAATGATTTGGATTTGAATCACTATCAGTTGCTGATTTGAATCACTGTCAGTTGCTGATTTCAATCACTAACAATTAATAATTTTAATCACTATCAAATCCTGATTTTAATGACTATCAATCGATGATTTTAATAACTAGCAATGGATGATTTTAATGACTACCAATCGCTGATTTTAATCACTATCAATTGGTGATTTAAATCACTATCAGTTGATGACTTTAATCACTAACAATTACTGATTTTAATCACTATCAAATGCTGATTTTAATCACTATCAATTGATATTTAAATCACTATCAATTGATGATTTAAATCATTAGCAATTGATGACTTTACTCACTATCAACTGCTGATTTGAATCCCTATCAAATGCTGATTTGAATCCCTATCAATTGATTTCAATCACTATCAGTTGATGACTTTAATCACTAACAATTGATAATATTAATCACTATCAATTGATGATTTTAATAACTAACAAGGATGATTTTAATGACTATCAATTGCTAGTTTTAATCACTGTCAATTGACAATTTTAATCACTATCAATTGATGATTTTGTTGACTATCAACTGCTGATTTTAATCACTATCAATTGATGATTCAAATCCCTATCAATTGATTTTAATCACTATCAGTTGATGACTTTAATCACTAACAATGGATAATTTTAATCACTATCAATTGCTAATTTTAATCACTGTCAATTGACAATTTTAATCACTGTCAACCGATGATTTTATTGACCATCAATTGCTGATTTTAATCACTACTTAACAATTACTGATTTTAAAGGCCCTACAAAAAAAAACAGAAAAGCATTAGTTTGGGAAACAGCAACTGATCCAGAGGCTGAAAAGCAGCTTAATAAAAGAATCAATTTTTCAGGAATTAAAAAAATAAAAAAAAACAACCTACTCAAAACGACGACCGGCTAAAATTTCACAGCCCTCGATGCCAGAAGTAAAGCTCTTAATACCTGTATTCGGGCAACCAGGGTGGAAAATTTGTGCCTGCCTATAAAGTTCAGACAAAATTCTTTCTAATTCATCTTCTGTCAAAAAATCCCAGGTACAAACACCTCCGGACGTGAAATCTCAGCTTGGAGAAGAACCTGGCACGGCGGGTGATTGCCTAACCTGAAGTGTCAAATAGCCTTTTTCTTTGAAGTAGTACATCTAACTTCTGTAAACACTATCCACAAAATTAGCCATCTGTACTTGTTAGCTGGGTAAAATATTTACAAGTGCATCCCACAACAAGCAGCTATGTACAGAGATTAAAAAAAAAAAAGAAACAAAAAAAAACCCCAAACCACCTGGAAGTACTAGAAGTCGTCTATTTACAGAAGAAGCGAGTTCTGGCGAAAAGAAACACAACCTTCAGCAAGAGCAGGCAACGGGCTGGTGGGGACACGGCTGGAGGCCACCGAAGTTTGGCCGGGCCAGTGACACCCGCTCCCTACCCTCGGCGAGGAGCTTTTTTGGTTTTTTTTTCCCCCACGTGGTTTAACCTCCCAACGCGGCCGTTACGTGCGTCGCTGGATCGGCGTCGGCAGCCCCCGGCCGCGCGGCGGAGCGACGCGACGACTTCTTTCCGACCTTTCCACCACTGCCGTTGCCGCCGGCGAGGGGGAAGCAGTTGCCTGAATTTACACCAAGATCGAACCTCTTCGCGCTCTCCCAGATGTCGTCCTCTTAATCGAAACGCCTCGATTTCCACGCGACTCGGCGACAAACCGAGCGGGCCTGGCGAAGACCCCAAACCCAACCGGCAGTTGAACAAACCTCCTCTGAATTCTCTCCCCGCGCTCCCCCATCCCCTACCGCAACTCTTCCTGACGGAGGTCCTGGGCTCTTTTCTGGAACCTTTTTGCTGCTGAGCTTTGCACTGGTACACGCTGGAATACGGAAAGGCTGAGTTACCCCGCGGGGGCTTCTAATCACCTTTGTACCGAACTGTGAGAAATGATATTTTTTTTGTTTCTATTGTGACAATCTCTTCCAAAGTCTTTACTCGGGCTTTCTCTCTCCGAGCTACTTCGTCTTAACCTCACTTGCTCTTTGTTTTCGTCGCTTTCTGCCTCAGAGTCACTCAGCTCCAAGTCAGGACAGTACCCGTCGTTGTCCTGGTAGGGAGCGCCCTCAAGGGTCTGCTTGCTCCACAAACGATCTTTCGTCGCGAGTCTTCTCGTTGGCTTTTCGCAGCACCGCAGATCTTCCGTGGTCCTCACCAAGCTGTTGGTAGCCTCTTTAAAAGACCGGCTAAAATGTTCGATGGTGGACTTTCTGAAACCGCTCTGGCTGGCCAAGTGAGCCGTCAGGACGGACTCTTGTTCGTAGGGCGTCTGGCTGGAGCTGTCTCTTTGGCTCACGTCTCCGGCCCTGCCCATCAGGCCGTTGGACTTGGCCGCCAGCCTCGAGTTCTCCTGCTGCATCCGCCCGTTCCCGATGGAAGACTGTCCGTGCAAAGCGGCCTGAAGAGCTAAAGGCTTCCCGGACGACTGGCCCCGATAAAATTCCGGCATCTGCATGGGGCCAGAATCCTTCACCTCGCTCCGAGGCTTCCCGATCCCTGCCAGCAACCCGTTACTTCTGCTGTCGTGCTGATACCTGGAGTAAGATTTGGCTTTAATTTCAAACGCTTCCTTGGACATCGAGAGGCTCCGTTTGCCGTAAACGGCGCTGTTGTTGTCGGGAGAAAGCGGCCGGTTGCCGGGCTTCAGCGAGTTGTTTTTGCAATCCCCGAGAGCCAATTTGGGCATTTTTAACTTCAGGGTGATCCTGGGAGGCGGGTAGAACAGCGTGTTCTCTAGTGCACTTGTCAGGGTATGGCCTACAGGAGAAAGAGAGGGACAAAAGGAAAAAAATCCAACTTTTTTTTAGAAGAAGGTAAGCGTTTTGCTCTCTGCAGCGAGTTTTATAGACCATTAGAAGGTCATTCAACAGTGAAGAAGCATTTGCAAACAATTAGCGCGACATTATTGCAGGACGTTAAAGTCGGGCTAATGAAACCTGTTCCAAATCACCCAGCGTTTCGGAATTTAGGGAAAGGCTCCAGCCTTTCCATTTAGAACAACAACGTGCCCTTTTTACAGGGCTTCAAGGCGGTGAATTGAACCAGCTTTGAGATGTGACTGAAGCGGTTCCAACAAAACCATAAAAAAAAAAAAGGTTAATATTCTGGTTTGGATGGAGGGGAAAAAAAAAAACAACCCCCCAATGCTTCAAACCGACCTTCAATTTGGACTTAGTTCACCTCTCTGCTTTGTGTTATAAAACTTCTGGAAGCTTTAAAAGTTTTTTCCCCTCAGTGGTGACATTCTGTGCATAAAGCACCGCTGCAAAGGAGCCATTCTAAGAAGGATTAAACCCCACTTTTCTTCGGAAAGCTATTAAAGAAATGTAGCAGCCAGTTCTAAGAAAATGCATTTCTACAAACCCAAAGTGCTTTCCAGCCCTGCTGCTTCCACAAAGCACTGGGTCTGATCTAAAAGAGTTTAACAAAAAAAACCACCTTGTCAATCCTAATGAAACTCGTCCGTGTTTCAGGAAAAAAAAAAGCACAGGGATTTTGTTGTAAACTGGACGTTAAAAACCTCAGATCGCTCTGTTCTTTCAAGATACACATTAATTTCAGAGTGAAGGAACAGCCGCCTTCTCTACAAAAATAAAAAACCAAACCAGCAGAAAGGCAGAGCTCACCATCAGCTACTTTCTGTTCTCTGGGTCACAAAGGGATTGGGAAATAAGAGGTATATACACGAAACAGCCAGAAAAGAACGAAATAGCCAAGTAAATATTTTAAAGAGAGTAAAAAGGTTTGGGTTTGTTGCTACTTTCATCGACTGTGGCCGTGAAGGAAGTTTTTAAAGGGCAGATTTGGACGATAAGAAGGAAGATAAACATGGTTTTTTGTTGTTTTGGGGTTTTTTTTAGTTTAAATACAGGCAGAATTTGTCAATATTTTCCATTCAGTATGATTACCTGCAGCAATTTCCTGATTAATGAGCTGGACTTGCAAATTGAAGACCTGTTCGTGGACTTTACTGTGAGACAACTTCAGTTTTTCTCTCCTGCTCACCATGTAGCAGAGATTTCTTACCTAAAAGAGCAATAACAGGAGGCTTAACAGGCAATAAAAATTTCAATCCTGACGTAGTTAAAAAAAAAATAAAAAAAAATATGCATCGACACCAGAACTGAAATGACATTATGTGCAAAATCCCTTGGTAAAGTTCTTCCCCAAACTACTGAACACACCTAATTCGGAATTCAAATAAAATATCCTGGGATTATTTTTTATTTGCCAATTTAATCAATGTCTTGACCACACTTTGCAAGACAGCGGGATAGATGTCCATTGATAAGAATAGCGAGTAAACACTAAATTCCAGGCAAAAAAAAAGTGCAAGTAATTTCTAGGATTTGTTTCTCTGGAGGCCCTGCTTCCCCTCGGAACAATGCTGATGAGGTTCCTGCAGGGAGGAGGAGATTCTCCCAGAATTGCACACAATCACAGAATTGTCACAGTTGGAAAAGACCTCTAAGATCATCAAGTCCAACCATCAGCCCGGGCAAACAAAATGAAACAACCAACCACCTCACCAGAGCGTGGCCTGAAGTGCCTCATCTGCACGGTTTTGGAAGCCCTCCAGGGATGGGGACTCCATCCCTGCCCTGGGCAGCCTGTTCCAAGGCCTCACAACTCTCAGGAAAGAAACTCTTCCTGATATCTCATCTGAACTTCCCCTAGTGCAATTTGTGACCTTTTCCTCTTGTCCTGTCTTTGGTTAGTAGGGACAAGAGGCCAACATCGGCCTCACTGCAGCCTCTTTTCAGGGAGCTGGAGAGAGCAAGAAGGTCTCCCCTCAGCCTCCTCTTCTCCAGACTAAACCAGCCCAGCTCCCTCAGCCTCTCCTCACAAGACATCTTCTCCACACCCCTCACCAGCTCCGTTGCCCTTCTCTGGACCCGCTCCAGCCCCTCAAGGGCTTTCTTACCCTGTGGGGCCCACAACTGAACCCAGGGCTCAAGCTGCGGCCTCCCCAGTGCCGAGTGCAGGGCCACGAGCACTTCCCTGCTCCTGCTGGGGACACTGTTCCTGATCCAGGCCAGGATGCCCTTGGCCTTCTCGGCCCCCTGGGCACCCGCTGCCTCCTGTTCAGCCGGGTGTCCACCAGCACCCCCAGCTCCTTTCCCACCAGGCATTTTCCAGCCACTCCTCCCCAAGCCTGTGGCGCTGCCGGGGGTTGGTGTGACCCAAGTGCAGGCCCCAGCCCTTGGCCTTGTTAAACCTCATCCCACTGACCTCAGCCCATGGATCCAGCCTGTGCTGATCCCTCTGCAGAGTCTCCTACTCTCAAGCAGATCAACACTCCCACCCAGTTTGGTGTCACCTGCCAACGTGCTGAGGAAGCACTGAATTTCCTTACAAAGCATTTCATAGAATGAGTTTTAACCGCTAAAATCTGTTCGTTTCCCCTAAAATTATTGCGAGATTATGAAGTAACACCTTTTACAAGGCTACCCAAGAGAGCTGCCCTGCTCAGACAAAATCTAACTTGCAGATGACTTCTCGAGCAATGACCTTGACTTGATCGACCCATTTAGCAGTTCCTTTTCCAACTCCATTGCGTTGACTCCAAATGTTCAACAAGGCCAAGTACAAGGTCCTGCACCTGGGGCAGGGCAATGCCCAGGATCAGCACAGGCTGGGCGATGAATGGATCAAGAGCACCCCTGTGGAGAAGGACTTGAGGGTGCTGGTACGTGAAACATGAGAGCCAGCAATGTGCCCTNTGGAACTCGATGATCTTTAGAAGTCCTTTCAAGCCCAAATCACCCTGTGATTCCACACTTCAGCTCCACATAATTCTACTTTCACTATCTGTTAACAGTGACATTTCCACCTGATACAGTGAGAACAGGAAGAGCCACTGAAAGTTCTAAATAAACACTTCCAAGAGCTTTTGGAACATGAAGAATGTCGGGGCCAGTTAAAAGATATTTGCCAAAGAGCCTTCCCCCAGCGCTCAACCCCATCTGTCCAGAACTGGAACTTCTCTCCTCAGAAAGGAAATTCTAAGACTCCAAAATTTCTCTTCATCCTAAGATATTAGAAAGCCTTGTGGCACAAGAAGTTCAGAAACTCTGGGGGGGGGACATTTCAACCTCTGAAGGACCTCCCCTGAGAAGCAGCACACCACTTTCCACACAATATGACACGAACCAACCAGTCGTCCAACAAAGTGAAAAAGCTCAAAATAGTCTCAAAGCAAAAACCAACAATTTCAACCCTCCATTTGAAGCATGTTATAGGTTTTTTAATTTTTTAATTTTTTTTTTTAAATAAGGACCCATATCCAAAGTGGTCCTGGAAAAGGAGATCTGAAATTGTTTATGAGTCGATTCGAATGCGCCAAGAAGTGCAAATCTTGGCTCCAACGCTCACCTCCCTCTGTTTTCACTCCTCCTTCCCCCGGTGTTTTTTGCTTGTTTCTTACAACATCATTTGCTCTCTTCTGCTTTTCCTTCCCCTCTCCTCTCCAGCGTCTCCGAATCCCGTTTACCACCATCTATTGATTTTGTTCCCTTTCTCACATTCAGTGGCACAAACACTGGGAATCAGGAGGATGGGGCCAGGCTCTTGTCAGTGGTGCCCTGGGATAGGCCGAGGGACAATGGGCACCAACTGGAACCCAGCAAGTTCCACCTGAACAGGAGGAGAAACTTCTTTGGTGGGAGGGCGCTGGAGCCTGGCCCAGGCTGCCCAGAGAGGTGGTGGAGTTTCCTTCTCTGGAGACTTTCCAGCCCCCCCTGGATCTGTTGCTGTGTGTCCTGCCCTGGGTGATCCTGCTCTGGCAGGGGGGTTGGACTCCATGATCTCCAGAGGTCCCTTCCGACCCCTACCCTTCTATGACTCTACCTATCTCTAATCACTTGAAAACTGCAGGTAGATCAGGAGCCATTGGGCCAAGCGAAGGGCAGGCTGTGCGCGGTAACAAGCCTGCCTTCCTCCTTCCTTCACCCACCAGCAGCCAGAAGCAGACACTCCATTTGCCTGCCTAATAAATTCCTGCTCCGTATTTCGCTGATGGATCCCATCTTTCCAAGCTACCAGCTAGGTGGCAATCTGAGCAGAGCTCACCTAGCTACTGATAAAAAGATCGTTTCCTTTTCCTCCTCCTCAGTAAAGCCAGAAGCAGTGGTGGGCAACGTGCGTTATTTTCAGACCCTTAACCAACCGCAGAACCCAAGGCAGCTACGTGCAGTGAAAACATCTGGGTCAAGAGAGCAACGAGGACCAGAGGTGGGTAAGGCTCCTGAATCGGATGTCATGGGAGGTGACCAGCCTTCTTCTAATGTATGGAGCTAAAACGTGGTGGAAGTCCATAGAGGACTTCACTTGCTTGCCTTTAAACCCTGAAGGCGAGAAGCGCCGCTTAAATATATTTTTCGAATTCCCCAAAAGCTCAAAGCCCTCTACCCAAGGAATACTTCCTGCTTTTCCCATGCAAAGTGGGTTTTCCAGACCCATTTACTATTCTAATTCCTAAACCCACCTTTTTAATTACACAGCAAGAGTCCCTGCATCCCAAGCCAAAAGATGGAAGATAAGAATTCATTTACCCTGTCTCATTCCTTTGCGGTTTGCAATTCCTTTTGTTTCAATAAAAGTAAATTTTTAAAAATATTGAATCTAAACCAGTAAAAACTACAACAGATGGGTCAAAAAAAAAATGTACTCAAATATTTTAGATATTTACTCAATTGAAGTTCAAACCAAAGAATCAATTAGCAAATCTGCCCATTGTGCATAGAAACACAGACCTCTTCTGGAGCCCCCAACAACAGAAGGACATGGATCTGTTGGAGAGGGTCCAGAGGAGGCCACCAAAATGATCGGAGGGCTGGAGCACCTCTGCTGGGAGGACAGGCTGAGGGAGTTTGGAGAAGGCTCCGGGGAGACCTTAGAGTGGCCTCCAGGATCGGAAGGGGCTCCAGGAAAGCTGGGGAGGGACTTTTGAGAAGGGCCTGTGGGGACAGGACAAGGGGCAAGGGTTGGAAACTGGAGCAGGGGAGATTTTGCTTGGCCATGAGGAAGAAGTTCTTTCCTGTGAGGGTGGGGAGACCCTGGAAGGGGTTGCCCAGGGAAGCTGTGGAGCCTCCTCCCTGGCAGTGTTGAAGCCCAGGCTGGATGAGGCTCTGAGCAACCTGCTCTGGTGGGAGGTGTCCCTGTCCATGGCAGCGGGGTTGGAACCAGATGATCTGGAAGGTCCCTTCCAACTCAAGCCATTCTGGGATTCTACGATCTTACAAGACATAAAGGAATACCCTCTAAGCATGTCAGGAGGCACCTCCTTCCACAAGAGATCTCTCAGTGCACTGAGAAGATTCACTTCCCGAACATCTCTCCGGCAGACAGCGCAGCAGAGCAGAAGATTGAACCTGAAGGTCTTATTTATAGGCTTTTCTTAAATGATTGTGTTTTGAACCATCTCCCTGTGCTCCACCCATTCCCACTTCCGTCCGCAAAGACCTCGCTCACCTGCAGAGAGTTTTTCCAAACGTTACCCGTGAAATCTTCCCAGCCCAACTCTTACCCTCTCTAGGTCTTGCCTCAAATGCATGAACATCCTCATGCGGGTATGGATGCTGTCCTCTTTGGGCTGCACCAAGCCATTTTCTTCATCCTCCTTGGGAGGAAACAAGGGTTTGTTAAAGTTACTTTTCCGTTTCAATTTCCAGTAATTGTAGATGAAGTCTACGGCGAGTTTGGGAAGGCCCAGTTCCCCGGCGACGTCCTCCACTTTCACCAGCGAGTAAAACTCCTCCTCCAGCTCCCGCAGTTTCTGGGCTCGCAAACTGGTTTTCTCGCTCTCGCTTTGCTTCTGGTCCGACAAGCTCTTGGGGTGCTCGTCGACGTCGGGCAGGGAATTCTGTTTGTTTTTGCTGTGCTTCAGACAATACGACTTGAACTTGACCTCGTCGCCGTCGTCCAGGATAGTCTTCATCTCTAAGCTATGCTCAAAGGCACAGGTGACATGAAAGGCAGTGATGCAGCTCTTCACGGAACACTACAGGCAAAACGAACCCAAATAAACCTCAATCGGTAACAGCAGCAATAAAACGGAAAAACAAAAATAAAAAAAAGACAATTCTCTTCAATACATCAAAGTCCATCCCTACAAAAACGTATTTCCTACGCGTTCTTAAAAAACACCTGGTGATCTCTCAGAAGTTGGTATCACCCCATTTAGTATTTTGTTGTTTGTGCAAAGTTTGCAACAGGAGGAGCTTTCAATCCACCCCTGACCCGTATGGTGGCAGTCCTTACACCTCACAGCCTTCTTCAGAAGAAGGCCACTTGGACTAAGTCCAGAGAAGAGCCATGAGGATGATTCGAGGGCTGGAGCACCTCTCCTAGGAAGACAGGCTGAGAGAGTTGGGGTTGTTCAGTCTGGAGAAGAGAAGGCTCTGGGGAGACCTTCTGGTGGCCTGCCAGGATCTGAAGGGGCTACAACAAAGCTTGGGAGGGACTTCTTAGGATGATGGGTAGTGACAGGACAAGGGGAACTGGATCCAAACTAGAGGAGGGGAGATTTCGATTGGGTGTAAGGAAGAAGTTCTTTCTTCTGAGGGTGATGAGACACAGGAAGGGGTTGCCCAGAGAGGTGGTGGAAGCCCCATCCCTGGAAGTTTTTCAGGCCAGGTTGGATGGGGCTCTGGGCAATCTGTTTGAGTGGGAGGTGTCCCTGCCCGTGGCAGGAGGGTTGGAACCAGATGATCCTGAAGGTCCCTTCCAACCCTGACAACTCTATGATTCTAAATATCTGTGCTAGTGAATGGATTGGGTATCTATGAAGATGTAGGCACCTATCCAACCGTCATGGGCACGGCAAAGCACCTCGGGAGAACGGAAGAAGAAAATGCAAACCCCAAAACTGCCCTCCTCACTGACTCCCCACCAAGCAGAGTCACCACAGGACAAGGCCGTACCTGAATGCAAGCACCAGTTTTCAGTTTGCATAAACTACACACCAGAGCCCATCGACTGGGTGGGATGTGGGACACCTTTGTGATCGGCTCCATCCTTTCCGGGCAAGCAATACTAACCTGTGAAAAACAAAACAAAACAAAAGCGTGGAAAGAAGTTAGCGAGGCAATAAAACCCAGCTCTCCACTGACACCAGAAGAAGAAATAGGATCACAAGCTCATCTTGCTGCAAGATCTCCATGTGCTGATACTTCCCAGCAAGGGACGCTAGAAGAGCCCACATGAAGACACCAGTGGGGAACACGACCAGCTTACACGACTAGTTTAACCTGGTGGCTAAATGTTGGGGTTCTTCAAAATATTGGAGGCATCTACAGCACGTCTTGTTACGAACCAGTTGAGAGCCTGCAGTAAGTGATGCTCCTTTCTTTTCCAGTCTGGCTTTTGGTTTGTTTTTCCTGTGCTGCTTTAACAGGTCAAACTTCAGAATCATAGAATCATTAATGTTAGAAAGGATCTCCGAGATCATCCAGTCCAACCTTCCACCCAACACCTCCAAAACCACCAGACCATGTCCTGAAGCGCCACGTCCACCCGCTTTTTGAACCCCTCCAGGGGTGGTGACTCCACCACCTCCCTGGGCAGCCTGTTCCAAGGCTTAATGACTCTTTCAGTAAAGAAATTCTTCCTCATATCTCAACTGAACTTCTGGTGCAACTTGTGGCCATTTCCTCTTGTCCTCTCACTAGTTACCTATCAGAAGAGGCCAACACCAGCCTCACTCCAACCTCCCTTCAGGGAGCTGTCGAGAGCAAGAAGGTCTCCCCTCAGCTTCCTCTTCTTCAGGCTAAACAATCCCAGCTCCCTCAGCCTCAACTCGGAAGACTGAAGTACCAGAAGAGGAACTCACCTGAAAAGTTCCTTCTTCAAGATCCACAGACCTGCTACAACAACTACTTCTGCCAGCTCACAATTTGAGACAGAACCAGATCCACCAGCAGCCAGGGAAGGTCTCGCTTCCCAGTTCGGCCTCTCAACTCCCCGTACGAGAGGTGATTCTAACACACTTTTCTAACTACAGGTTGTCTCAAGTCTCACTTGAGAAAGAACACAACAAACTGCTCTTACTGCAAAGCCCGGTACATTCCCTTGGGCCAGTGTTCACAAACTTACTCTGGGTGATCCACTTGGCTCTGCCAGACCAGATTGTGGACATGAATACGAAAAAAAAAAAAAAAATCAGATAAGCACAGGATGCCTTCTGTTCTTTGTTATAACCCCATATATACTTCATATATATGGGGATCTTCTTCCTGCTTCCAAATCTCTGCAGGGTGGGGGTGAAGGAGAAGGGGCCAGGCTCTTGTCAGTGGTGCCCTGGGATAGGCCGAGGGGCAATGGGCACCAACTGGAACCCAGCAAGTTCCACCTCAACAGGAGGAGAAACTTCTTTGGTGGGAGGGTGCTGGAGCCTGGCCCAGGCTGCCCAGAGAAGTGGTGGAGTCTCCTTCTCTGGAGACTTTCCAACTCCCCCTGGATCTGTTGCTGTGTGTCCTGCCCTGGGTGCTCCTGCTCTGGCAGGGGGCTTGGACTCCATCGTCTCCAGAGGTCCCTTCCAACCCCTATCATTTGATGTTGTAGCCTTGCTGTGAATTGGTGGGCAAGTGTCAAAGCTGTCCCTGAAACCATTGAATTGTTCCACAAAATCACGTCCAACACCCCCAAACATCACCAAATGCAGCTTTTTGCTTCCAAAAGATAAGAGTCTTCCACCAACCTCACTTGACCGTGCTCAAAACAGAGCTGGTTACAAGTTGCACACGTGTTTCTGAAACAATATTGTACAAAGATCGACCGCAATTCTTGCCCTAGTTGCCACTACAGTAAGAGAGAAGACTTCCCTGAGGAATTCAGGGATCGTACCACCTTGTCAGGTTGTTTATATTCCTTTCACAAGAAACCAGAACCTTCAGCACATTTCGCTGGAGATGGAATACGTGCTTCCCAGCAGGAGCTGGAAATGGACGCAAGACCTTCTCCCTGTCCCTCTCTTCCCCTTTTAATCCTCTCCCTGCTCCTTCCCCGGAGGGGACTCCTAAGGGCAGGAAACATTTATGTTGGAAACCGCGTCGATCCTGCCTGTTTACATTACCCCGCTTTGGAAAAGGATCAAGAGGCACTTGCAGAGTCAGGTGTAATTTATTTATCCTGGCCTCCAGCCGCCCGCCTGCTCCCGAGCTTCAAAGAGAGGACTCAACTCAAAGTCTGTTTGAACTTTGCTGCTCACGAGGGATCCCGAGAGCGGAGAGGCCCAACCTTGCTGTTCTCCAAAACCTCCCATCCCAAGGCAGAAATGATCCCTCTCCCATAAGGTGCAGCTGGTTTCTCTGTTATTCCTTCACCGGTTTGAACGCTGTGCTCCGAAGAAGTTGTAGGAGTGGGAGAAGCCGAGGCCAACGGGCTGTTGAAGCCTCATCTCCGTGACTCAGGCGCACCAGGTGGCTTCTGGGTTGTCGCCCTGCACCACGAGCCGCATCGGCACTGGGAAGGGCAGCCCAAGGCCTGGAGCACGGCCACTCACAGCAGCAGCTGACGAGAGTCCATGTAGCACCCTTCCAGTTGGAGCAAGGAAAAAGAACTTTCTGCTGCGGCTCAAACCACATTGGCCGAGGAAGGAGGTGATTGTAATGGACTCCCCACTTCCAGAAGGACAGGGAACCGCTGGGGAGGGTCCAGCAAAGGGTTGAGAAGATGCTGAGGGGACTGGAACATCTCTCTTGGGAGGAAAGGCTGAGGGAGTTGGGTCTTTTTAGTCTGGAGAAGAGAAGACTGAGGGGGGGATCTGACCAATGCTTAGAAATATTGCAAGGGTGGGGGTCAGGAGGATGGGGCCAGGCTCTTGTCAGTGGTGCCCTGAGATAGGCCGAGGGGCAATGGGTACCAACTGGAACCCAGCAAGTTCCACCTCAACAGGAGGAGAAACTTCTTTGGTGGGAGGGTGCCGGAGCCTGGCCCAGGCTGCCCAGAGAGGTGGTGGAGTCTCCTTCTCTGGAGACTTTCCAACCCCCCTGGATCTGTTGGTGTGTGTCCTGCCCTGGGTGCTCCTGCTCTGGCAGGGGGGCTGGACTCGATGGTCTCCAGAGGTCTCTCCCAGCCCCTACCACTCTGTGATCTAAGGCAGAGAAGGACCTTGAATTTCAAAACACTCAGTGTAAGTTTTCTGGTCTCAATGTTTGTTTTTTTTAAAAAAAATTTAAACAAACACCTTTTAGAAAAACATGAGATAGACCACACACTGACACTGAGAGACAACAAAGGCCGAAGAACAAAAGGATATAAACCAACAATGAGCACACTTTGGAAAGTTAAAAACTTCAAATGCCCTGATCAGTCAAGTGAGGGTCAAGAAAGCGTTTGGAGAGCATCAGCTCACAAGGAAGGGAAGGAAGAAAAAACATTTTAAGACAATGCTGAATGAGTTAATGAATGATAATGAAGTTAATAGTTGGGGCTGTTGAGTCTGGAGAAGAGAAGCCTGAGAGGGGATCTGATTCCTGCTTCCAAATCTCTGCAGGGTGGGGGTGAAGGAGAAGGGGCCAGGCTCTTGTCAGTGGTGCCCTGGGATAGGCCGAGGGGCAATGGGCACCAACTGGAACCCAGCAAGTTCCACCTCAACAGGAGAAGAAACTTCTCTCCCTCAGGCAGAGCCAGGTGGGAAGTGCTCCCTGTCCTGTCATTACCTGCACCACATGCAGAAAGGACCTCTTAGGAAAACCAGTCTGCTCAGAGCCAGCAGAGCTTCCAGCCAAGACAATTAAGAAGTAGAGGAGAAGAATTCAGGAGATTTACTCTTTTTTTTTTTTTTTTAAT
>VWZK01017405.1:266890-295069 GCA_013396935.1 Baryphthengus martii | reverse complement strand
GCCTGGGCCCACCTCTCCAGCCTGTCAGGATCCCTTTGCATGGATCCCTTCCCTCCAGTGTGTCAGCTGCCCCACACAACTTGGTGTCGTTGGCAAACTTGCTGAGGGTGCACTCAATGCCGCTGTCCATGTTGCTGACAAAGATGTTAAACAACATAGGGGAAAGGTGTTGATTGATGTTATTTTATCTGGAAAGAGCAACATGCATCTAGCAAGGTGTTGAATGATCAGGACTTGGAGAGGAGGTGGCAATAATCTGATACGTTACGCTTTGCTGGGACATTTTTGAGTGGAGGACTTGTGCTGTACCTTGCAACTCATCACTTAATGGGTTTGTAAAGAAGGTTATCACTGGTTTTACAGTGGAAATGAAAACTAAACTAGAGGTGATTGTGATTAGTCTGGCATTCTTCTGCGTCACGAGGCTAGAGGTGCAACTCAAAAGCAAGGGTGCAAAGTTAGCTGCAGCTTCTTTGTAGCATCTCTCCTTCTAGGTGGCGTCTAACTTCCCTTACGGTGTTTCTCCTGATGGGAGTAGTGCTTTGGCTGTGCTTAGTGGTGATGACAGTCCAGCTATAAATAACATATGGAACTTCCTAGCTGAGGACTTACTGAGCTTGAAATAAAACTGCTGGGAGTCTGAAAGCGTTTTGTCCAGCACACAGAAAAATCTGTTCTTAAGTCTGGGGTTTTGAGCAGTAAAATCCAGAGGCCCAGATGGAAGTTATTGCAGTCTTAAAGTTGTAAATTCTTAAGAATAATCCAGCGTATCTGTCGCCAGTATCTTTTCTTTCCGTCACAGTGATAATTTGATGGAGTTTCTTGATGTCTCCTTGTCTCCTAGAGCAGAGAGCGCCTAGGTAAGCATGCTGCAGGACAGAGCAGCCAGCTGGGTGGATGTTGTCTTTCTTTGGGTGAGAAGACAAGGAGAACATTGCTGCTTCAGTTCTGCTAGTGAAGTGATGGCTGCAATTTGTCCACCTCTGTTTAAATAGGTCTCCTCTGCTTTATCATCTTGGTGGGCTGTTCACTTAGGTTGTGTGTAGTAGTGAAACTCCAGTCAGGCATGGACCAGCTCTATGGGCCATACTGGTGGTGTCTGAATTGGCTTCCCCACGGAGGTGATGGGAGAGAAAACTTTGGCTTTTTGAAATTTGTAACGGGCACTTCTAAAGTAAAACATGAAGAAAAATACTTGATATCTGCATGAAGATAAAATAAATAGTTTAATTTGAGGTAGACTCCATCAGAGGAGGTGGTGTTCTTTAGTAGGCAGGCAGTGCAAGTGTGAATGAAGGAGGAGGCCTTTGCACGTGCAAACTACCTGCTGGCTGGTGGTGCAGGCCCCAGGCAGAGGATGATGGTGCCCTGTGCTTCTCCTCTTCATCCTCCTCACCACAGCCTGTTTCAGGACCACCTGAGCTCTGCTGCTGTGTCTGCCAGCGTTGGTCACCTAGTGGAAAGAGGTGCCGCGTTTGCCTGCAGACCGTTATTCGCAAGTGCCCGTTTCATCATCGCAGTGGGAGGGAGGGGGTGCGTGGCTCTGAGAGTGGCCTTACAGAGGTGTGCGAGGGTTGACCTTGGCTGAGCGCCAGGTACCACCAAGTTGCTTCATCACTCCCCCCTATTTCCCTCAGCACAACAAGGGGGGAGAGAATAAGATGGGTGGGTTACAATAAANAAAAAAGGGAGTTTAAAGGCAAAAAAAAAAAAAAAAAAAGAAAAGCAAGGCCGTGCGTGTGAAGCAAAGCAAAACAAGGTCTTATTCTCTACTTTCCCTCAGCAGGCCATGTCTGGCCTTCCCTGGGAAGCAGGGCTCTGGTACACATAGCGGTCGCTCGAAGGACAAGTGTCTTCTCCAATGGATAACCACACGCTCTTCCTTGTTTTTCTCCCTCTTATACTTGAGCTGACGTCACACGGTGTGGAGTATCTCTTGGTCAGTTTGGGTCAGCTGTCCTGACTGTGTCCCCTCCTAAGATCTTGCCCGCCCCATCCCACTGGGAGGGAAGATGTTGGAAAGAGCCTTGGTGCTGTGTGAGCGCTGCTCAGCAGCAGCCACAACATGGGCATCTTGTCTACCTGCCAATACAGCGCCCAGCACCATAAGAGCTTCTGTGGGGGACATCAACTCCAGCTCAGCCAAACCCAATACAAGAGGAAAGAGGCTTCTTTCCTTGTCTCCTCTGTGTGCTAAAAGCTCTTGCACTCTCCCTCTGGGCTCTTGGGTTACTTCACCAGCTGAAGACTCTCAGGGATGCAGGGAGGAAAAGCTATGAGATTCAGAAATAATTAATTTTAAAACCAATTATTAATCCAATGAAGGTGGACTAATAGGGGCTGGCTGATGGCAGGTACGCCACTGTGCTGGTTTGGGCTGGAATAGAGTCAGTTTTCTTCACAGTAGCCGCTGTGGGCTGTGTTTTGGATTTGTGCTGAAGACAGTGTTGATAACACAGGGATGTTTTCATTATTGCTGAGCGGGGCTTGCTCAGAGTCAAGGCTTTTTCTGCTTCTCACATCATCCCACCAGCCAGTGGGCTGGGGGTGCACAAGGAGCTGGGAGAGGACACGGCTGGGACAGCTGATCCCAACTGACCAAAGGGACATCCCAGACCATGCGATGTCACACTCAGTATAGAAAGCCTGAGGGAAGGAGGAGGAAGGCGGGGGTGGTGTTGGGAGTGTTGGTGTTTGTCTTCCCAAGTAACCGTTGCAAATCTTTCCTGGAGATGGCCAAATGCCTGCTTGCCGATGGGAAGCAGTGAATGAATTCCTTGTTTTCCTTTGCTTCCATGCTTGTCTTTAGCTTTACCTATTTTTAGGTCTTTATTTTTGAGCCAGCAATGTGCTCTTGTAGCCAAGAAGGCCAGTGGTCTCCTGGGGTGTGTTAAAGAGGTTCTCTTGCTCCTCTACTCTGCCCTAGTGAGACCACATCTGGATTATTGTGTCCAGTTCTCGGCTCCCCAATTCAAGAGACAGGTAAGTACTAGAGAGAGTCCAACAGAGGACTAAAAAGACGATTAGGAAACTGGAAGGAAAAGCTGAGAGCCCTGGGACTGTTTAGCCTGGAGAAGAGAAGGCTGAGAGGGGAACTTATCAATGTTTATAAATATCTGAAGGGCAGGAGTCAAGAGGATGGGACCAGTCTCTTTTCAGTGGTACCCAGTGATAGGACAAGCCCCTGATCCAGGGGGCTGGAGCACTTCTGCTATGAGGATAGGCTGAGGCAGCTGGGATTGTTCAGCCTGGAGAAGAGGAGGCTCCAGAGGGACATTATAACTACCTTCCAAGACCTGACGGGAACCTCCAGGAAGGCTGGAGAGGGACTTTTCACAAGTGTCCAGCGACAGGACAAGGGGAAATGGTTTTAAGCTGAAGGGGACTAGGTTTAGACTGGATCTTAGGAAGAAGTTCTTCAGTAGGAGGGTGGCGAGACTCTGGAAGAGATTTCCCAGAGAAGCTGTGGATGCCCCTTCCCTGGGTGTGTTCAAGGCCAGGTTGGATGAAGCCTTGAGCAACCTGGTCTAGTTGAGAGGTGTCCCTGCCCATGGCAGGGGGGTTTGATTAGATGATCTCTGAGGTCCCTTCCGACCTAAGCCATTCTGTAATTCTATGACAGCAGACACAAACTGGAACGCAGACACAAACTGGAACCCAGGAAGTTCCAACTCAACATGAGGAAAAGCTGCTTTCCTGTGAGGGTGATGGAGCCTGGACCAGATTGTCCAGAGAGGTTGTGGAGTCTCCTTCTCTGGAGATTCCCGACACCTGCCTGGATGCATTTCGTGGAGTGCAGCCTGCCCTGAGTGATCCTGCTCTGGCAGGGGGGTTGCTAGAGGGCCCTT
Source organism: Baryphthengus martii (assembly GCA_013396935.1). NCBI lineage: Eukaryota > Metazoa > Chordata > Aves > Coraciiformes > Momotidae > Baryphthengus > Baryphthengus martii. The sequence continues at coordinate 291,221 of VWZK01017405.1, read as the reverse complement.
CCAACCTCTACCATTCTGTGATTGTGGGTTGAGATGACAGAAGTTTACTCTTCTGATTCTCGCTCCTATCCCACTGGTGGCGAGCGAGAGGGTGGCTGTGTGGTGCTTGGTTGCCAGCTGGGACTAAACTCCAACAGCCATCATGTTCATTGTGCATTTTAATCAGTTTGGGGAAGCTGACCTTGGTTTTCAGCTTTGCTGTAGAATGAAGTTTTGCTTGAATGTCCTGAATGTCTTTATTTTTACTGCTAATTAATTTATCAAGTGTGCTCCATCTTCTGCTCCATACCTCACACCCCAACCAAACAACCCTTATTGCATCCATTTTTGTGTGTGGACTTGTCTGTGTGGTCTGCAGGAGAAAAACTAGCTTGCTCTTCAGTTCAGTTGTTCAACCTTGCTAATTTCTCGCTGAAATGAAAATCTTTCATTTTGTTTTCCAAGCTTATGAAAAGGCTTTCAATACTGAATTGTTCAGAATGCATAATGTAACAAAGCAAGGCACATTTCTTCCTCTCTCCAGGGACAGGAGTTTCTTTAAAATGTGGGAAAGTTTTCCCCTGAAGTCTTGTGCAGGCAGATTCTTACTGGCAAGACTGAAAGGTGGGAGTTTTTGTGATGATGCTGTTTCAGTTCTGGTCATGCATTCAGGCAATGTGCTTAGGATTGAAAGAGATTTGAATAAAACGTGCTTTTCTAGGAAGAAATGTCAGATAAGGAGGATTAGGGAGTTCTAGCAACTTTAAACTTGTTCTGTGCTCAGTTCCTGGAAGAAATCTCAATGGTAGTTTTATGACAGTAAAACTTTTATTGTCATCTGCGGTCAGTTTGGTGAATTCTCCTAATTGCTCTAATTGCCTTCCTGGCACAAGGAGATTTTGGGCACTCCTCCTGTCAACCTCTTGAGCTCCAGCAGCATAGTGTTTGGTTTGGTTTTTTTTGTTGGTTGGTTTTTTTGATTTGGTTGGGTTTGGTTTTGTTTTCGTTTTTTTTTTTTTCAAACTTGACTTCTTGGGCATATCTAGAAAAGTAATTTTGAGTGTTACTTCTGCGTAAGTCAAAGCTCCCTCTATCAAACATCTGCAAATGAGTGCAAAGGTGGGGTGAGCGGAAGGTTAACGATTTTGGAACATCCAAGCTGACAACCACGCTCAGGATAGGCAGTAGTTGGTGGTCCTGAGGAGCTTCCAGGAGGCAGAGAGTGACCAGACCCCTTGGCTCTGGGCACTGCTTGGGCCAGGGTTTGTCCGGTGCTGTGGGATTATGACTGGGAGGGAGCTGTGTGGGAAGGCTCCCAGGACCTACAGCTCCAAGGAAATATCTGTGTCCCAGCTGCCTGGAGCCGCAGGTCCAGGGAGCCTCAGCAGTGGGTCCCTGATGCTGACAAGGACATAAATTTTGCTGTGCAGCTGCGGGCTCCCAGAAGAGTTTGATTCAGGAAATGCCATCTGCTGGTATTGTGGAAAGAGTAAAATTTTCTACGCTTTTCTTTTTTTAATTTGGCCTGAAATAAGAAGTCATTTCATAAAAGAAATCTTTTCTTTTCTTTAATCTCCAGAAGAAAGAATGGGTGCATTATTTTAAAAGAAACTATCAACTATTGCAACTTTAGTTTTTGTTTGAATTTTTTTTTCCAAATGAACTTGACGGTTACTGTAGTATACAAGCATTCAGCAGTATTCACAAACTCTGTTCTCAAGCCCTCTCCATCCACCTGTTGTGACTAAGTTTTTTTCACCGCTGCGCACATGGTGGTGTCGAACAGCTTGATTATCATGTGCTTATAGAAACCCGGGTTCCTAGCCAAAGAATCCCCAAGTTTCCTACTTCCACACGTAAGTTGGAGTCAACCAGCTGATGCCACAGTCCCACTGACAGAGAAAATGAGGTTTCAGTCCATCTAGCCTTGCCCTGAGACCAGCTGTGGACCCTCCCAGGATGGTCCCGCCAGCAGCAGAAGGCTGGGGACGAGGGGACGTGTGAGTTGGGTGCAGAGCTGGTGAGTTTTCAGGCTGTGCTACCGAGTTTTTCCATGTCTCCCAGGGAGGTGAGCTTGAATGGAGGCAGCTGGGCACCACTCCAGCTCCAGTGTCTTGTCGAGTCACCTCATCTCCCTGTAGAAAACCTGTTATGCTATAGTCTAATAGTACTGCTCTCTTCAGCAAAGCCCTTGTTTTGATGATTTTTTTTCTTTTACCCCCTTTCTCTCTGTTAACTAAACGTTCCTCCCAAGTTACTCATTAAGATGGGCCACACCTTACAGTTTTCTGATCGAGATTCAGTGAGCAAGAGGTACAAGCCTTGAATACATGTAGCTTTTTCTGGTTTGCCTTAGGGTTGTGTTTTTTCAGTAGCTTCTGAGAGCCTTTGGACTTTGCTTCCAGAAAACTTGCCGCCTTTGCCACGCCGTTGTGCTTTTTTTGCTTAAAACTCCTCCAGTGGAGACGAGATCCCTTCAAAAAAGAGCTGATGAAGCTGTTCTCTCTCTGCTGAATGTATGAACCGTGCGGAATGGCGTGCTGAAAAGTGCTGGGAAACGTCAGCGTGGCTGAAACGTGCAGCCGTGAACAGAAGGCGGAAGTTGATTTGCCTGCCCCCAAATCTCACCCGGCTTCCTTTCCCCTTGTGGTGCCAAAATCTACCCCACCCTGTGCCCTGCTGGCTGCTGAGGCACTGTCACTGTTTGTCACCGTTTAGGGTCAGGGCAGCCCACTAGGCCTATGACAGAAGCTCTCTGTTAACCCCCCTCCTTCTCCAAAGGGAAGAGAAGAGGAGTAAGGGAGAGAGACTTAGCAATTAGAAAAGGAAACTAGAACAGCCTGAATGAAAATGGAAAATAATAATCAGAGTAAAGTGGAATATATGCAAATATATACAAACCCAGTATCGAAACACACAGACACACACCCCGCAATGGCAAGTATGTCACCGTCACCACTGATGCTGTGGAGCAGGCACCGGGAAGTCCCAGACAGGGCCCAGCAACAGATGGGAACCGAGTTCGGGAGCTGGATTCTGGTGCTGGATTCAGGAACACTCCGATCAGTACTGAAGGCAGAATGACCAGAGTCCTCCTTGGATTCCAACTGTTGATGAAACAAGGAAGAATCCAAGCAAGGGCCCAGAGCAAGAGCCCCTGAGCCAAGAGCAACCGAGCCAGGGCCCCCAGCAGCCGAATATGGCGTCTGTGGGATGGAACAGCCCGTGGGGCAGTTTAAGGGCACCCATCTGTCCCCTCCTCCTGCAGGTGCCGCTTTTACTTTCTGCACCCCCCAGCGTGGTGCACAAGATCCAGCAGTGGCCTTGCTCTGCACACCAGTCCCTGGTGCTGACTCTAACTATGGGGCGTTATCCCTGCCAGAAGCAGCCACTGCCGGCGAAAACAGGCTGTGAACTTCAGAAAGTGCCATTAATTAAAGGAACTGAGCTGAAAAGTGAAATTACTGAATGGAATTGTTCTGTTTGAACTCGAACCAGGACAGGCACCTACCTCAGTATCTACCCCCTTCAGCAAAACTGCACCAACTACCTGCAGGCAGATATCATGATGGAAAGACAGAGTATTCATTCATATTTAATACAAACAGAAGGCTCAGAGTGTTTAAATGGTAGCTAAATGAAATAATGTCACATATGAGCATCTCCTAAAAGAATTTGCTCCTGGAGATCTTATTTTCAATTTCATTTACCTTACTGTAGTTTAAAGAATTATCAGCTAGAAATGTGGATTGCTGCAGCAGTCTCCATGTGTAATAATTAAAAAAAACCCCAAAACAACAACAGAAAAACCCAAAAAACTCGCACGGAAACCCACAGTGTGATTTTAGCCTTTGCAGAGCTCCTTATTTTAGATGTTAGTCTCTCCCCGTCACTGTCTGGGACCAGTTGGGGCAGCATCACCCCTGGCAGATCATTCTGCAATTAGTGTTTCTGGCATCAGTCCACACCACAGCCAAAAAAGGCAGCAGTCCTTGCTGCTTCTTTCTGTCTCATCCCTTGTCCTGGCACTGGTGGTTGCCTGGCTGTACAGGGAACCAGTTGAGGGGAAACTGATCCTCTTAAACCTTTTTATTTATTTGTTTTTATTGGATTAGCTTTCAGTCAATTGATTCCTTGCTCTGGTTCTCTGTGCAACCACACGAGCCTGGTTTGCTGCACGAGTGCTGGCGTCGGCTCAAGGGAGGGGAGGAGGACGTGATCTTGGGCCGTCCCTCCTGGTAGGTGCTTGAACTTAATGAGGAGTGGCACCTGCAGCAGGTAGGTGTTTATTCTGCATCCATGCACATGGGTGCGTGTGCCCAGGCTTCGTATGGACGATGTGTTGTGTTGTGGAGTGCTGGGGGACAAGTTCTCCGTGAGCCGGCAACGGGCCCTTGTGGCCAAGAAGGCCAATGGTCTCCTGGGGTGCATTATGAAAAGTGTGTCCCGCAAGTGGAGGGAGGCTCTCCGCCCCCTCTACTCTGCCCTGGTGAGACCACACCTGGAGTATTGTGTCCAGTTCTGGGCTCTCCAGTTCAAGAGAGACGGAGAAATGCTAGAGAGAGTCCAATGGAGGCTACGAGGATGATGGAGGGACTTGAACATCTCTCTGATGAGGAAAGGCTGAGAGCCCTGGGGCTGCTTAATCTGGAGAAGAGAAGCCTGAGAGGGGATCTTACTAATGTTTACAAATATCTGAAGGGCAGGGGTTAAGAAAATGGGACCAGTTTCTTTTCACTGGTGCCCTGGGATAGGACCAGGGGCAGTGGTCACAAATTTGGAACCCAGGATGTTCCACCTCAACATGAGGAGAAACTTCTTTCTTGTGAGGGTGACGGAGCCTGGACCAGGCTGCCCAGAATGGTGGTGGAGTCTCCTTCTCTGGAGGGCTTAGAAATTTTCAGGAAGTGACACTTGCAGGAAAAGTCTTGGAGATCAAGTTTAACATTTGTAGAAGTGAGACAGTACTGTCTCTCGGCACACCTTAGAGCCTTTTAAAAGTTTAATCCCAGTTATGACAGTTTTAACCACCTTGCATTGAGGTACAAGTTACTACATATAGCTGCTACCATCTGGCAACCCAGCTTCCAGCCCTCCAGAGGCCTCTTCAAGCACATGAAGTGACCAAGAGCCAATCATGCCTTAATCTCATCTTCTAAGATGAGATAACTGCTTTAGTGGACAAGGCAGAGTGTTGTTTAGGGTTTCTTGGGGTTTTACAAGGTGGGTGACGCAGCCTACCACAGCATCCTCCTGACCAAGCTGGGCAGGTAAAGGTGGGAGGGGTGGGGAACTGGCTGGAATATAAGGACCACAGGGTGGTGTTTAATGGCTTGAGGGCTACTGGGTGGATGGCTACCAGTGGCATTGCTCAGCTGTTGGTAATGGGGCCGATACGGTTCAACACCTTTTTAACAACCACCTCCATGAGTGGGCAGAGCACACTGTCAGCAAGTTTGTCCACGACACCAAACTGGGAGAGGAGGAAACAGTTGATGTGCTAAAGGACAGAGCTGCCATTCAGACCAACAGCCTGGGGCATGGGCTGACCAGTCTTGCCTACCTCAGCAAAGGGAAGTGCACCCGTGCAACAGGGCGGGCTTGGCTGGCAAAAATGGTTCTGCTGGACAAGCTGAACATGGATCAGCCAATCTGTGATTGTATGAAATTTTATGCTGGAAGGTTTCCATCTTAATGTATATTAGAGAAACCTTAGGAAAAGGCAGAAAAGAATGCTTGAGATGTTCGTAATCCGTGCAAACCGAACGGTTCATGAATGTGTGGGTCCTGAGGCAGCGTGTTTGATCGTGAGAGGTTTGCCTGCCTCGAGGAGGGTGAAGGTACCTGGGTGGCATGTAACTATGAAATGTGAAGGCTGCATGCGTTTTTCTTCATGAGTGGCTTCCAGGAATGTCCTGTGTTGGTGATGTCTTCCAAGGAAAGCCACACTATGGGGAGAAACACTTGGGGCTGGTGTTTCTTTTTGCTTTAAGTGCCCTGTAAGCAAGGTGAGGGAAAGAGCAGGTGGCTCTGTATGTGACCATGAAATCCATCCTGCTAGATGTAACACGGAGGTTGCTTCCAGGCTGAGAGGAATGTATTTTAAGAAGGAAAAAAAAAAAAAAAGAAATTGCCTTTTTTTCCATTACAGGAGAATATAAATGGAACTGTTGTGCAGTAATGCTTTTTAGGTTACTCTGGCTGGAAATTAGGTTACTGTATTTAACACGTCCTAGTGCTGCTTTTAATGGAGTACCTTGCAACCATTTTTGTTTTCCAGCTCCTTGCAAATGTTCACTAATAGCACAGCGAGCAGAACTCTGTACGTTGATGAAAAACTACCAGCAAGCTCTTCACGACGCGGACGTCCTCTGCCGAAACAAACCCCACTGGCCTGCGGTACGGTGCTCGTGTGTCGTGAAAAAAAAAAATAAAAAAAAATAAAAATTGCTTGTTCTCGGGACTTCTCTCTGTGGTGGAGACAGTGCTGCTGAGGGTGGTGTTGGAAGAACATTACAGCGTTAACAGGGCTGGAAATGTCTACTGAAAGCTGAGTTCCTCATAGGAGGAGGCTGGAAGATCCGTAGCCAGTCTTCCAGCCAGTGGGATTTCAGTGGTGGGCAGCTGGTGATGTGGTTTTGTTTGTGCTGATGCTCATGAATCTGTTAGGGTTAGTTCTGCAACTTGGCAGTAGAATCAGATCCATAAGGCTCTGGCAGCCCAGGATGGCCCTGCAGGTCCCCCTGGGATGGTATGCCTCAGGCAGTGGGATGGCGTTGACGGCCTCCTGGCCAATGTGTCTTTCTGAGAAGCACCCCAGACTGTATTTCGGGCTGGTTTTTCTCCCCTGCTCTAATAGTAAGAGTTCGTGTCTGTGATTCCTACCTGCACCATGGTGATATATAGAGGGAGGTGGGATTTGTTCTCCTAAGGAAAGGAAGTGCTACGAGGAGCACTGGTTCGTGGATAGTCTGAAGCAAGCATCAGGAATGACGTTATGAGAGAGAAATGGAAGAAACATGGTGCCCGTCATCACCGTCGGTTGCCTGAGGCTAAACTGAATGTCCAAGTGCTTGCGCCACCTAGAATTTTACCTCCAGTCAGTCCTTCACCCAGCAGGAGCAAAACTGCAGCACAGGTTTGACCAGATAAAGCCCCTGGGTGAAGAGGGTAGCATAGGGAATTAGGGAAGGATTTTAGGCAGACCTTGGCTTCCCTGCAGAGACTAAGGAGTTGTTGCACAAACCCCTCGGTCACCTGTCTCAGCATAAGGAGGCTGTGGTTAGCTCTCTATTTCCAACTGGGAATGATGTGGGGCGAGCAGAGACGTGCTGTCTGAAGCATCTAGTCTCTGAAAGCCATCTGTCTCGTCACTCGTGAAAACCTTTGTTATTTGAAGGCATTTCATAATCCTCCCCTTGCTTTCGATTTGCCTTTCCGTCCGGGATCGTTTCTCATCAACTCGAGACTCCATCTCGGGTGGCATTGACTGAGTTTCTGTGCAGGGGGAGAAAGATGAATTACACACGTTCAAATGTTTTCTTGAAGTGTCTCCTCTGTTTGCCTTGACTCCATGGCAATGTGATGCGTGTCAGTCGTAGGCGGATAAAGATTTCGTTAATCACATCTCTGAAGAATGCTATAATTGAAAATGAAATTTGTCATCACGGCACAACCGGCTGTGTCGCAGACGCATTTCACTGGTGCTTGCGTGTGTGAGAGAAATTCCCCATAAGCTGTGCTGATCCAGAACCCACGTTCTCCAGGAATTCTGGACATCTGCTTTGTTTTGTATCTTGCAGCACCTCATCCAGTGGCGGAGATTAGCTCAAACACGCACTGTGTAGTTAAAAAGTATTTTAAAATAGATTATAAAACTAAACTCATTCTGGGAGATGTCTGTTGACCTCCTGGTAGCTTTTGACTTATTGATGACTGCTGTGTAATGGCTCGTTGAGTTTCTGGTGAACTTCTTGGGTCCAGTGTAGTCATTAGAACAAAACAAATTGGTTTCTTTTCAGTTGTCATGAAACCCAGATCCTTGAACTCTGTTGAGACAGGGAGAAGTTTCCAGTTGTGCTTTTATGTGGGGGATAGAAACAGACGCCCTCCTGCCTGGATCTTGGCCTGCTGCACAAGGTCCTGCCTGAACTTTACCTTTTAATCCAGTGCTTGTCAGGGCCATCTGAAAATAGGAAAGGGAAGGTGGCAGCAGTCACTTCAGTCTCTGAAGTGTAGAGGCCTCTAGTCCCTGGGCCTAACTTCTTGTGTTGGATCTTTAGGTATTACGTGCACAGACAGCCCAACTCTCCTTGCATAAGGAAATTGCTCTTGTGGCCCCAAGGAACGAGTCCAACCAACTTCTCCGGTGCTGTGGAATAATCTCGACAGCGATGTCAGGCATGTTAGGACCTCTCTAAATAGGTTTTACAGAGGCTGTGCAAGCATCAAGATAAGAAGGTCAGGGTCAGGCCTTGCAGTACCTCTCTTCTTACTGCATTCAGGAAAAGAAAAGTGCATCTCACCTTGGGAGATTGGTGTGTACTGAGGCTTCTTGTTTGGGTCACCAAATGATGTACGTTAATTAACCTGTTCTACAGAGTGCCCGTTACTTGCTTGTGGGACAAGCCTCCTTCTTCCTGACAGTAGAAAGGGAAAGATCTTAACAGTCCTCACCTTGAAGGGTTGTATTGAAAGAGTGAGGGAGGTACCTCCTCAGGAAGATATTGTGATACCAGATCCTTTGGCATTAGTGTGAAGAACAGAAAAGGGCATCTGCTTATCTAACCGATCTCTTAGAGTCCTCAGATTGTATTTTCAGCACAGCCAAGAGATATTCATGTGGGTCAGAGGGGGACTTGCAGAACACGCTGCTGTCTAATAAGCAAGAGGCAAATGCACACAGTTTTTTTCATCGTTAAGGAAGTAATTTCTGTAGTCAGATTTGAACTACAAATTGATATCCATGAGGAAATCCAGAGGTGAGGCATTCCTCTCTTGCTACTGGTAACAAGTAAAGTGGGACTTGTCCCTAAGCTGTCAAGCTTTAGGCTCAGGGCCTTCCACTAGATGAATGACAGGTGCTCTCTGTTGACTCCTCTCCTTCCCTAAAGGGGAAAAGAAAGGAAATAATGGAGAGAGACTTATCAGAAAAGAAAACTAAGACAGCTTTAATTAAAACAAAAATAAAATTGAATATATACATATATACAAAACCAACATCGCACCCAGACCCCTCAGTGGCAGTTACATCACCGTCATCACTTGATGCTGTGGAGCAGGCACTGGGGAAGTCCCAGGCTGGACTCAGTGGCAGACAGGAACCAGACTCAGGAGCTGGATTCTGGAGCTGGATGGAGGAACATACGGATTGGGATCAAAGGCAGAATGGACAGAGTTCTCCTTGAATACCGACCATTGAAGAAGAGTCTTGACCCTCGTGATCCCTCAGTTTTATACTTAATATGATGTATGTGGGATGGAATATCTTGTTCATCAGTTTAGAGTCAACCTGTCCTGGTCTGCACACACCAATCCTTGGTAGTAACTCTAAACATGGAGTGTTACCATTGCTAGAGGCAGATGCTGTCTGTGAAAATCTACCCTTAACTTCAGGCAGCACAGTTGGTTAGAAGAGACTGAGCAGAAAAGTAAAATCACTGAACAGAATTGGTTTTGTCCTAACTCAAACCAGAACACTGCTGTGCCTGTTGTCCGTGGATATGTTACACTAGGACATGGAGAGGTAGGATGGACTAAAAGGTTTCAGGTTAAACATTGTTAAGTTGCCCTGAATTCATGATATTGTTAGTTTTCTCTAGCCAGAGAAAACAGATGAAAAATCATCTCTGTCCTCGTAAGACAACCAGGAGAACTGAAAATGTCGTGAACCTAAAATCTTTTGCTCCCTTAGCTGCCGCCTCCAGCCTGCCCCATGCCACTGCCTTTCCCATGCAGCTTCATTGCCCTGGTATGTGAAACTGGTCTCTAGGATATTGAACCCAGTGGGATATATAGTCATCTCAATCCCATGGGAAACAAATACCTCTCCATTCTGCACCAGGTCCCCCCTGAGGAAAAGAGCGCTGTCTTTGGCAGGGGGTGATGCAGCAGGAGGTTCCGTTGGGTTCTTCTGTCATTAAAAGGGACTGACTTTCTTTCAGTGGCGTGTTTCCAAGTGGTTGTTGTTCAAAAAGCGTCTTCAACTTCACCTGTAGAATGTTCTGAACTTCCAAGTTTGTTTGCTGGAGTGTTGCTGCCACTTCAGAAATCACCTTTAGATTTATGTGTTTCCTTTGTGTGAACAGGGCCATTATGTGAAAGCAAAAGCTCTTTCTGGATTGGAAAGGACTGAGGAAGCATTGAAGGAGTTTCTCTATTGTGTTGCCTTAAATCCTGAATGGAGCTCAATGAAGAAAGAAGCCCAGAAGGTATGAAATTTATTTACTGGCCTCTTCTTGGCCGTAACGCTGCTCTTACTCCTGCAGCCAAGTAAAACTCATGTTATTTCAGGTGACAGTAAATAGCCAAAGGATAAATTGATACAGTAGACTCTCCTATAAACCTTATTAGCACTGTGCTGTGTGAGGCACCTTTTGGGTTTGGTTAATGCCTCAACCAGAGGGACTGTATATTTTTGGATTCCACTGCAAATCTGTAGAGTTGGCCACTGTCACTTAGAGAATACACTTGCAGTATGTGAGCTGGATTTGAGGACATCTCAATTTCACGGGCTTGAGGCTGCTAGTTTTAGAACACCACTCTTAACTGGCAAGTGGCAGAGGGTTGAGAAGGGGGAGCTGTCTGCTGCCCTGTCCTGGAATAATCCCGTAGTCTCTGTAGCAGTTTATGCCTTGTGGGAAGTTAGACACACTTAGTGCTGACCATCCGTTGTCAGGCTGGGGAACGCAGGATGCCCTGGTTGTTCCAAGCTTCTTGGTGTCCAGAAGTTGTAAAGTCTGTGTGTCTTGTTTTCATATGAACATAAATATCTATGTTGTAATTTTTTTTTCCCCTGTTGTTTTTCTTTTTCTCTCTAATTGACTAGATAATGTGCGAGATGTTTTTTCCAGCCTTTGAAAACGTGCATGATAGTCTAACAGCACCCTTCTCTAGTCGAACATCCCATACGAGATTGAAACCTGCATTTCTGAGTAGCATAAACACGCAGTCAGCTGTGGAGGAAAGCTCTGTTGCTGGGTCCTCAAAGGTAAAGTGTTCAACATAAAAATACCAAAAGTAACACAAGGATCTGTCGGGTCTGTAGGACGTTGTCTTTGCCTGCGCTCATGTAGGCACTTGCTTTCCTGGTAAGCCTGCTTTTCTCCGTTGCTGTTGGATATCCTATTGGCGTGTACTACTTAGAATAAGAGAATGAATCAGCTCTTTCTTCAGCAGACTATGGGATGCCTTCATGTAGGGGTCAGTTTCTATTTGTGGGCATTTCTTTTCCACTCGGGATTTTATGACAGGAACGTAATTTCTAGAGACAGGAGCTGTAGGGAGAAAAGTGTCCCTATTTCATGCAACTGGAGAGTGGCCTTGTTTGCTGCTTTATCCCTTACTAAGCTCGTTGTAGGGACAGTGATTTATTGCTAATGTGTACAATTAAAAGGAAAAAAAAAAAAAGTGCTCCAAGTTGTCTCATGCTGTATATAACTGTTCTTAATTTTTTTAGGATACTGTGTTCAGGTTAACAAAAACCCCGTCCCAAGAATCTGATGTATTTAGAAGCACTGATTCTCCCGTTTCCCATCATGTTCTGGATCTCTATTTTGAAGATAACAAGAAATCTTTGGGAGCTATCCTCTCCAGTTTACCTGGGGTTGGCTTAAAAAGAAAGCTGTCCAGCGATGTGAGGGATTTACAAAGCTTGGATGTCCCCAATAAGATTCCTAAAAAAGGTTTGTGTTGTGGCTTAGGAAGGGGATTTCTTAAACATATACTGAAAAACGATAAACTTGTTTCCTCCTTTGTTTTTATAGGTGTTAATGAAACATTCCCTACAGGGCTTGGAGTATTTTGTTGTCTGGTGTGTCTGTTTCTGCTTTAACAGGCTGTTTACCTTATTCCAAAGCAGTTTCAATTCATTCAATGAACACTTCATTTTTCTTTCTCAAATGGGCCATTTCCAACGTGTAATCCACTAACAGTTTAGTCTTTGTGTTGCCGGTGCTGTTTCCATTTTCTAGGTCTCAGAGGTATAGCTGAACTTCATTGTCTTTCTATATGAAGGAAAGATGCAGTAAGCCTGGAAATTAATCTTTAACTGGCATCAGAAACAGTCACATGCAACTTTACATGAAATTTTCCAAGCAAACAAAGAAGCCTTTTGAAGGGTAATAAGCACCCACACCCCCCCGAGTTTTCTGTCACTTGATAGCTGTGCTTACCATTTGGTATGCTTCTCAAGCTTCTAACAAAGACCTCCAAAGTGGTTTTAGTACACTGGCCTAAAAATTTTGAAGGCAATATATTTCACTGAGTAGGGAAATAATTGGTTAAAAGGGACTTTGAAAATGCTGCTATACTAGCATGCATTTTTTTTTCCCCTTAAAAAAAAAAAAAAGAAACCAATCCATAAACAACAACCCACACCTCCTTGAAAAATCTGACTTCTGCCTTGAAATATTAAAAGTCCTCAAGCGCTGCTGTCTGTCTGGCACCTCTGCAGATGATTGATATGTGGCCAGTCTGTGACCACGGTTCCTGTGAAAGGAAAAACCCCGTACTTGCCTGTGAACTGCAAACTCAGTAAATAAATTGTGAAATCTGACCCGCCTGGATCTTCGCAGCGAAGGCCAGAGATCACGTTTTACCCATAACCGTTAAATTCTGGTCTGTGCTAGACCCCGATGCCATGTTACTATTTGCAGTATTAACACAGTTGGGTTCTTGCTCTTGCTAAATGCTAACATGTGAGATGTAGGTTAAAGATAACGCTGTTTTTCTTTGTAGGCCACACAACATCAGTGCTCTTTTCCCCTGTCCCGTCTGTGCTCAAGATAAAGCAGATGCTGAGCATAAGTTATCCTTTAACAAAACATTCTAGTGTTTTAACTTCACATAAAAAGCTGAGCTTTTTATTACTATTATTATTATTGTTCTAATTTAAATTGCCAAGAGTTTGATTAATAAAAAGGACATGGAGGCAGCATTTATGGCTCTGTTGCAACTCATCGCTGAGCAACAGAGATGTGGATTGTACAAGTTGCAGAATCTGCTTCTCTAAATGTCATCAGAAGCTGGAGCTGATGGCTCTTGAGTTTAAATGCTGCTGCTGTGAAGTTTGGAGCCCGTACCCTTGAAGTGTGTTAGCTACAGGGATATATTCCACCCCTCAAAAAACAGGATGGGCAGGATTTCAAGGGAAGTGTTTTGCCTCTGTGTTTGCAGAGTGCTGAGCTAGTGAAATCAGTATTAGCTAATGCAACTCCAGTAGTCCTTAAACTTTAAGCTGTCTGAAACTTGGGATTTGCACAGCAGCCTAGTCTAGAAGAATGTAAGCTTTTTTTTTTATGCTCATAAGAAAAATTACCCCTGCTGAGAAATCTATAATAAACACTGATGAAATAGTTCAACTGTGTGTAAACAAATTAAATTCTGGACTTAATGTACTTTAAAACATCTGGCCTGGCTGATGTGGGAGTGGTGATGGTGGTGGGAAAGCAATAGCAGAGTATTTTAAAAACTAGACTTAGGAAAAAAAAAAAAAGAACCATTTTTGGAGAAGCAAATCATGGGTGTTCAGCTCTAAATTGCTTTCTCTGGCCATAGACATAATCTTCTGCTCTCCAAAACATTTCCTGCCAGAAAGTCTAAAACTTAAATGGAAAATATGTTTATTTGGAACAAAATTTGAAAAAGAAAAGAGATAAATCAGGTTCTTTATGGGAAAACCAACTTAAACAGCTTCTGAAATTGCAGTACTACTTAAATGTTTACTATAATCATCTTCTTAACTACTTAGATGCAGATGTTTTACCTGAAAACACCACCATCACTTCAAGTGAAATACCAACAGCTCTGGTGGATGCATCAGACTTTGAGTGTTCCCTCTGCATGAGGTATGTGACTGCATTGACCTGAGATAATGATCAGAGAGCCTTTCTAGCTTCTGAAAAAAAAAGTTTTTATGGGGTCAGAAGGGAAACCTGCCAGAGAATGTCTAAATCATTAGCCTGTTTCGTTTTTTTTTTCCTGAACCTTGCATCTGGTGAATCTTTACAGACGTGGTTTTCTCCATTTTGCGTGGTTTTCTCCCTTGTTTACCGCTTCTAAAAATGCAAACCTTCTTTGCATCCTTCGATAAAAGTCACATGTGCTGTATCCAAAAGCAGGAAAGGAGGAGATGGCTGTGTCTGGTCACTCCTTCCCACAGTTTGGGAGTCTGCATTGTTTGTGTTGGCAGCTTAACTTTTCTGTTCCATGTTTTTGTTTTCAGGTTGTTCTATGAACCTGTTACCACTCCGTGTGGACACACCTTTTGCCTCAAATGCCTCGAGCGTTGCCTTGACCATAATCCACATTGCCCACTCTGCAAAGAAAAGCTGTCAGAAGTAAGTGGCTCCTTGTCCCAATTAACAAAACCACACAAAGCCGTGTTCTTCTGAAAGCATCTCTGTGGGGATTTTCTGTGCTCTACTCGCAAGCTGCATCAAAAGCAGTATGGCCAGTAGGTCAGAGGAGGTGGTTCTGCTGCTTTACTCTGCTCTGGTGAGACCCCATCTGGTGTACTGTGCCCAGCTCTGGAGTCCTCAGTGTGGAAAAGACATGGACCTGTTGGAGCAGGGTCAGAGAAGGGCCCCAGAAATGAGCAGAGAGGTGGAACACCTCTCCTGTGAGGAAGGACTGCAAGAGTTGGGCTTGTTCGTTCTGGAGAAGAGAAAGCTCAAGGGAGATCTTATTGCTGCCTTTCAATACTTGATGGTGCCTAGAAGAAAGATGGGGATAATTTTAGCAGGGTCTCTTGAGGTAGGACAAGGGGTAGTGATATTAAACTAAAAGAAGATAGATTTAGGCTCTATAAAGTATTTTTTTTTTCTTATGAAGATAGTGAGACACTGGAACAGGTTGCCCAGAGCGGTGATAGATGACCCATCCCTAAAACTATTCAAGGTCAAGGGGACATGGCTCTGAGTAACCTGCTCTAGTTGGAGATGGCCCTGCTCACTGCAGGGCAGTTGGAGTAGGTGACCGTTAGAGGTCCCTTCCAACCCAAACTGTTCTATGATTCTATGAAACCAGCATCAAGCTGTGCACAGATGTCATTTGCTCCAGAATATATTTTGTCATGCCTTGGAAAACAAGTGAGACTTGCTTCTCCTTAAAGGAACAGAGGCTTCCAGTGTCATGTCAGGTTGATGCCGGGGGAGTCCCATCTGTAGCCCTGTTCATAGCACATCTCCAGTTTGTGTATCCACCTGCAGTGAACAAGGAATAGTCACTCCTTGGTCAACATTTCTGCTCCAGCAGACATAACGTGTCTCGTACTTACAGTACTTCTTGCCAGTAACCTGGCAGCTCTAGGTGAAAAGAATGTATCTTCTGCAAAAGTGAGGAACAACTGCCTTTTCTTGCTGGTAGTACAACTTCTGCCTTAAAAAAAAAAAAAAAAAAAGAGAGCTTGGGGTTATAGTTAAATGGGCACCAGATTGAACCGTGTGCCCAAAAGTGGGATTTTTGATGCCTGAAGGCTGGAAAGGAGGAAGGATCAGTATAATCCCAGTAAAGGTGCTGTTTGACTTTAGGAAAGAATGGATTGGAAGGAAGTGATGTTACCTGTCTTCCCGTTGTCAGACTTAAGAGTTGTTTCTTCCTTGCAGTTTTTGGCAAGCAGAACTTACAAGAAGACCGTCCTTACAGAAGAGCTGATAGTCCGTTACTTGCCGGAGGAATTATCTGAAAGGAAGAAAGTTTATGAGGAAGAAATGAAGGAATTGTCAAAGTAGGCTTTCTTTTTATGACTGACAGTTGTTTACAAATGTACTTTTCAATGTAAATTACTGAAGAAGCTTCATTTGCTTAGGAAGATGCACAAAATGAATGAATTTGTAAATGAACCTGCCGGAGGTTTTGTAATTTTGCCAAATTTGTTGCAGATAAACAAATAACAGTGTGCTCAGATGGTACAGAGGCACAACAATATTCTTAAAATCAAGATAATTGCTTTTTCCTCTGAAACAATATAATAGCTTTAAAAGTTACAACAGGGAGGTTTCTGGGAACAGAATTCAAATTCTAAATGGGTTATACTTAGATCGGGAGAAGTTCAAGGATCCTGTTTTGTCAGTGACTTGAGGATCCTGCACTACAACTCAACTAAAAAAAAAAAAAAAAATGAAAAACATACAGTTAAGCCTGAAAAAACTGAAGTGAATTAGCAGACTGCTTCAAACTGAAAGGGCTTTACTGAGCTTGGGAATTCTCTACTGTCTTGCTTTGAGCATGACTGGTTCTTGGGTACTATATTAGTGTGAGAAGGTGATCACCAAAGTCTTGCCACAGGTTTTTAAACCGGATGTCTCGTTATGCACCTCTTTGGGAAACTGGCTATTATTTCCTGACTTTTCCTCTATGAAAGTTGATTAGAGGGGATTGTTTCCTTAATAAATTAACAGAAACAGTCCTGAAACATGTTTGTCTTGTAAAAATGGCAGAGCTTGGCCAGATAACATCTTGATGAAGAACGAGTCTAAGGAACCCCTTGGGATTGGTGGTGTATTAAGGGTTTATGCTGAATGTAGCAGTACCCAGAAAAAAACTGAATATTGGTTTGTTTGGTGTTTTGTTTTTTTAACAATTATCTTACAGTTTGAATAAAGATGTTCCCATCTTCGTATGTACCATGGCCTTCCCTACCATCCCTTGCCCACTCCATGTCTTTGAACCTCGTTATCGACTAATGATCAGAAGATGCATGGAAACTGGTACCAAGCAGTTTGGCATGTGCTTAGCTGACGAATTAAAAGGGTAAGGAGATGAGCCGAGAACGTCCTGGTTTTGCAGAGGCTGTTGTGAAGCTAATGGAGTACCTACAGCACAGTATACTTGTCTCCCCCAAACCACCACGGTTCCTTCCAGTCCCCTATGAACCAATATTAAAGTCACTGGCTTTTTGCTTTTTTATCTTAAATATTCCTTTAGAGACAAAGATGGAATTTTTATTGCTCCCCTGTTGGACGGATAGCAAGAATACAGCCTATCCTGCTACTACAGGCTCCAAACTTAATTGTTTGTGTGGTTGAAAAGCTTTCTAGTCTGGGGAAGCTGGCAGTCTGGATAATTGCTCCTCTGTCTACTCCATTTAAAAAAAACCACAAAAAAAATATATTAAAAAAAAAAATCCAAACCTTCCTTAGCTTTCCTACATAGGTGGTGTTTGAATGGGACAAAGTATACCCTTGGCTGAAAGTCTGTTTTGCTGCTGAATGTTGAATTTTGATGTTTGTCTGCACTGCTGTGTCGCAACGTGACAATGCACGTGAGTGAGTTACATCGTCTTTCTAGATGACCTTAGCTTTACTTAATTCTTGGGAATTCTGACACTAGCGGTGTTTCCAGCTGCCTGTGCGGAGAATGACTAGATGACCTTTAAAAGTCCCTTCCAACCCAAACTATTCTATGAAAACCTTCAGGTTTTTAAAGCCTTTATAGAGAATTAAGTTTCTGGATGAAGGGGATAAGATGATGCTTGTAGGGGAAAAAAATGAGGTGGTCTTCAGAGAGATCTGCCTTAGGAGATGTAGTAGGTAGTTGCTAACTTCAGAAGATATGTTGACATGATGCAGATGGTAGAATGGATGATGAGCATGGGAGTTTTTAAGAACACATGAGGCAGGCATCCTCAGGAGCAGCATTTTTGTAGGAGATGATCACTGGAGATGAGAGGAGGGCAGTCATGCCAGGGTTTGGCAGCCTTTTCTTGTCCAGTTCAGGAGATTTGGGGGGGGGATTTTGTTTTGATTTTCTGCCAGACTGGATCATAAGGTGACAGTAACAATGCATGAGGTGCTACAGCTTCCATTTGGCCTGCTGTCGGTGCTGTACTCAGTGGAGATCACGCTCCAACAGCAGCTGATGCTTCATGGTCCTTTCCAGGCCTGTTACCAATTTCCTGGAAGCAAATATTTGTAAAGAGTGAGGACAAAATAATCCTAAGACTTCAGTGATAACTCCCCTTACATCTCTGAAAACTTGTGGAAGAGCCAAACTTACTTGGAGTCAAGTCTAATACTTAGGACCAAGGGGTTACAATCCCCAAACCACAAGTCTTAGTAGATAGTGTCCTAAAAGGTATTTTAAAATACACCCAGGATGGTTAGATTTGTATTGCCTGTCTGGTTTGAGTTACTAAAATAACTGAACTTTTTAAGCATGGTAACTTAAACACTGAAGTGCAGGAAGCCTTCATCTGTAGGCACCTGACAGGCTGTTGTAGCTTCTTACACAAGGAGAGAAGTTCTTTTGTTTATTCAGAATTGCGAAATCAACTGGGAATGCAAAAAGTAGGAAAACGTGTTTTGCCTCATCTACTAAGACCTGGACACATACCTCCCTTGAAAAAGTGACACGTTCAGTTAATTATCTTCCTCTGCTTTACTACCCCATTTCAAGTTAGAACTGGGAGAAGAATATAGAATTTTAATGGGTCAGTACATTTTATACCCATCTCCAGGTACTTTCTTGTCCCTCTTTGATTAAAGTCACTTTCTATCCAAAAGCAACTTCTCAAAGAATGGCAAGAAAGAAAAAAAAATCCATTTACTTCTAACTTCTAAATTTGATGTGAATGTCTCTAAAACTCACTAATTTAAACAATTGTTACGTAGCTGTTTAAATAGCTTTTAGTCTAATACTGCTATAATAAACTTGCTTTTCGTAATCCCACTGCTGGAGCACCAGGATTTAACTGTGTGCAGCTGTACTCTTCTTGTTCTTCCTCAGCTTTTTCTGTACAATGGCCAGGAGAGAACAGTTGGTTCACAGTTGTGAACGTTTTGGTTTTTTTTTCCCCCCCTCTCCTAAACTCAAGATTCCTGATAAGAGTAGAAACAGGAGTCGTTTCCCCGCAGCGTTGCTGTTTCTTCGTCACTCTGATGTAAGAAATGACCAAGCCCTGGTAAAATAAGTGTTTGTCTGGAGAAATATTTATCAGAGCGTGCAGGGGTTTGGTATTTTGAGATGAGACAAGATAGCAGTGCGTTCTCCTGCTTGGCATTCTCAGCTGAGGTGCAAAGCTGCAAATGCTGGCAGTTCAGCGTGTCGTGAGTGAAGAGTCATCGTGCAGTCAGCCTCTCTAGGGAGCTCACTCCAGCACAAATGTAGAGTAGATAAGCCTGGTAATTTAAAGTAAAAATCTGTTGCATGCTTGTTTCCAGGGCGTGATGAAAACCCGTGCTTACTTGAAATATCACAGATATAAATGTGCTTTTGTAGAGAGGGGATTTTTGGGTTTGTTTTGGGGGTTTGGAAATTGTTCTGTTGGGGTTTTTTTAAACTTAAATGAAACAAGTGCAAGAAAAATCTTGTTCTATAGAAGCCTTTTCCTTCTAAAGCATGTAATCCTTTGCTTACACCTCGGAGTATGGGGCTAGCCCTCCCAACCCTGCATTTGTTCCTCAGTTTCTGGACTTCCCTGTGGTACCTTTACCCATCTTGTTTTCTTTGCAAACCAGGTGAATTTGCCACCAGCAGCTGGCAACTCCCAGCATGAACCATTCTCCATTTAGCTTACCCGTCCCTTCCCAGCCCTCCCACCCCATGAGGACACTCTGAAAACGCTGCTGCCCTGCACCTCTGAGGGAAGGCAGAAAGGGTGGGGGTTGTGTGGCCTATGTGAATAAGCAGAAATGTATTGTCACCAAAGCAGGATCCTCTTTTGAATAAGAAGCGGTGAATTAGGCCCAGTGTTTGTCCTGATGTGTATAAACACTTGTTGATGACCTTCCACTTTTATGCCCTTCTGTCATTTCAGATTTGCAGATCATGGCTGTATATTAGAGATCAGGGACGTAAAGTTTTTTCCTGATGGACGCTCAGTTGTTGATACAGTTGGTGTCCGTCGTTTTAGGGTCTTAAGCCATGGCCAACGAGATGGATATAACACAGCAAACATCGAGTATCTTGAAGATAAAAAGGTGATCTATGGCACAAAGTTATTCATACCCATGTATTGCTGGATTCACTTAAATAGCCTTTCCTTGTTGCATTTCAAGCTAGCTGTGCATTATTTTTTTTTTTTTTAAACCAGTATCGCTATAAATACTAAAAAACTATTTTGAAAACAATGGAACAAACTTTGTCTCTTTCTTCCCTTTCTTCCTTTCTGCCCTTATAGTTATCTCTGCGTGAAGTGTTGCACTCCCTTCATGGATCACAAAAGTAGCTTTTGAGGCTCAGGTGCTGAGGTCTGTCATGATGTGTAGATGAGGTCAGAGTAACATTTTAAAACTGGTACAGACTTGAAAACCCCTCTAAGAGCACATGCCCCTGTTGTCAGAGAACTGCCTATTCTCTTGTTGCACTGAACAGATGGTTGGCAGACCTCATATGACCTCCCAAGTTCTCATTTACGGAACAAAAATGAAAGTCCACTCTTAAAATGAGGTCTTAGTGACACGTAGTTAACCATGCCTCCACAAGCATCCGTCAGAGCTGGCTGAGAGAGCATTGCAGGAAGGGCAGTCGTTTTTAATAACGAGTCCTCTTATAAAAACCTGTATCCAGTGACGTGCTCGTGATGGGTGTTGGCCAAAGGGTGGATTTTTGGCTATGCTTCATGATGACTTCCTGGATCGTCTTCAGAGCGTATCTATAAAACCCTGATCCCTCTTAACATTGAGTTTAGTAGAAATCTCCTACCAACTGATGAAGTCCAGTCTGGTCATACAGCTCTTCAGTGCACTCTCATAGTTGAAGTGCAAGTCTGTAAAGTCTTGGTGGGGCTTTTCTCACCTCTGCAGGATGATGGTGATGGTTGCCAGGGCAGGGAGAGCAGATTGTGTGGGGTTGCCTCCCCCTGCAAAAGGTGGGAGTGGGTGGTCTGCTCCGAGTGAGGGCTCTGCTGTGTTTAAATCCCCAGTGAAGGGTGATGGAACACAGGTATCCAGCCATTGTTTGCAGATGGTGCCAGAGACCCACCTCTGCATAATTAGAGGGAGATTTATCTTGTCTCTCACTTGAGAAGCTGCTGTCTGTGTTCAGCACCCTACCTTCACGTTATATCTGTTGGTGAGAAGTCTCAGTCCAAAGCTGCCTATTTTATCTGCTCTGTCTTAGATGCCTACCTTAAGATGAGATTATTTGCCCTCTGGACTGTTTCTCCTTGACTGTGAAGGGCATCCAGAGCAGCTAGCTCAGATGTGCATCTGAGTAGCACAGGTGAATCACACCGTTGGTGTGTACAGATTCCAGGGCGGGGGAAAAACCCCCAAACACCCAAAAGCAAGAACCCCAAACCAAAAAACCAACCAACCAAAAATCACCAATTTGTAGTGAGTTTTCCTTATGCCTTTTTTTTTTTTTTTCTTTTTCCTACTAGCTAATGGTTAGACCTGTGCAACTAAAATACTTTTTGCCTCAGGAAGGGTATTTTTTTTTTTTTCTGGCCATTCCTGGTGTTGGGAAAGCATCTACTTTCCCTGCTTCCTGCCTGCTCAGGTGTCTGCCCTCCTCCTCCTTCTCCTCCTTGGCTGTCCTACCGTGGCCTTAACGCTTCTATAAAATACTGCTGATCTCGAAATGCCATAGACTCCCCCGTCTCTGTGCTCGGTGGCAGTAGTGTTGCTTTTTGTTTTGCTAGATGATACACCAGTGTCCAGAGGTCCTTCTGTGACAGGGACTCGAGGGTTTGAGATGATTAATATGATGTCCCGGGATTAGAGAGCCGATGCTTCTGTTAGTGCCAGCATTAGGAATGGATATTAACGAGGCAGTAACTGCTCCTAGAAATGTCACTTCAGAACACCTAGGGGAGGGTAAAAAGACTCCAGCATCACAGGTTTGAAATCTGAGGCTTGGGTACAGTTTGCTTAGATAAGGACATTTGAACAGGTGTTTTCACTGTGTTATTTTGCTTCACTTGCTTCTGGGGAAACACGTGGACTCCACGGTATCAAACCTCTCTTGTTCCATCTCCTTTCTTTTCACAATAAGGTTGAAGGACCGGAATATGAAGAACTCGTCCGCCTTCATGATTCGGTTTATGATCAAGCCGTTGCCTGGTTTACTTCTCTTAAAGACAATATGAAAGCGCAAATTCTCAATCATTTTGGGTCCATGCCTGGAAAAGAACCAGAGCCACAGGTAATGAAACCTTCCAACTTACGCAGCCTTACTCTGTACAGAATTTATAGAGGTTTTCGCTGTGGTTTTGTACGTACTGAACTGTTATTTACTCGGATTTGGTCTATTAGCGTGAAACTTGGAAAGCAATCAGTGGAAAACAATATAGCAATGTAAGATGAGAGCTGAAGAGATTGGTCTTAATGATGTATATAAACAAAGAGAGCACCTGAAGTGTTTAGTCGTTACTTGAACTGCTTAGCGAGGACTTGCTTAGCAAACAGAAGGTGGGAAGGAAGGTGGTGGTCAAGTGCCAATGAATACATGATTGCACGTCTTTCCATCCTTTTGCAGAGCAACCCCAGTGGTCCTGCCTGGTACTGGTGGCTCTTGGCGGTGTTGCCTCTGGAAAACAGAGCTCAACTGGCTATCTTGGCTATGACCTCCCTTAAAGATCGTCTTATCGCCATCAGACGCGTATTGATATTTGTGACTCGCAAAAGACCCAGATAACATGGACTTTAGTTGTGAGTGGGCACCCAAAGCATCTCATGACAAGTTGTTCTGGGGGAGGGCAAAGGGGGAGGGGTTGTTTGTTGGTTTTTTTTTGTTTGTTTGTTTTGGTTTTTTTTAAAGATTCCTTCAAAAAGGAACAGCCCTTTCTGACTGTGTCCAGCATCCATCGATTGTCATCGGTTTGTTATCCTGGGTATTCACCAAACCTTGCACTCTCTCCTGTTCTCCTGATGAAATCTGAGCCTCTACAAAGCTGTGCCGCAGTTAGAGCGTAGCTGATAGACGTGGATAATTGCTTCAGAGTACTACGATAGAGTTGATGTTTCTAGCCTGCAAGAGAGTTTTAAGTACTAGAGTAGCACCATTGGCCTGCATGCGATTTGGATTTCCACTTGATAGGAAAAGGAAACTGGACAGTGGATTGAAGAGGTGTTTCCTGGACCTTCTTGAAGGTAGTGAACAGAAGAGGAGTTACGCTGCCCGGCAGAAGCGTGCGTGACGACAGTCACCAACAGCACGCTCTGCTAGTGACTCGTTCGGCAGTCTGTCACACCCCCGCATCTCTCCCTCTTCAGCGAAGAGCTGAGTAGTCTGTGAGGAAACAGACGACGACAAAATACCGTTTGTGGTCAAGGCACCTGAAGTTGTTTATCTGAGAGAATAATAGCTACTGAATACGCTATTCCGTAGCCTTCGGTAATCCCTCGCGTTGTGATTCCTGTGTGTAGCGGATCGAGTACGCGCCAAACGTTTGGAAAGGTGTTACTTTTGGTTTAGTCGAAAAGAAAACTCAAAAGTAACCCTCGCTGGTCTTACTGCGAAATTCAAATCAAACCGGCTCCCTCAAGTCCGATGAACGCTGCTGTGAAATAAAGATTTCACCCCTAGTGTGAGGGAGGCCTGCCGCACTTGGCTCTGAACGCCTCGCTCTTCGACGAGGACGGAACACGGGGAGGTTTCCATCTCCTTCCTGCCTGCGGCGTCCTGCCAACCTCCCACGACGTTGGGGTGATCTCTGCTGAACGTGTTTCAAACCAAAAGTATTGTAGTTTAGTCCCGGTTGCTGTATGGGATGAAAATCAGTCCAGAATAACACCGTCGAAAGGAGGCACAAACTGAACCTATAAAGGCAAGTCTCAATGCAAGCTTCAGTCAGGTGTTAACCTTCATTTGTCTCTGATTTTTATTTTTTTTTAAATGTATTGTTTTGTTGATATCTAACTTCGATAGCTGTTAACTCGATCGCTTGTCAGTCAAATTATCAACATTTGCTCAACTGCCTTTGAAATAACTAACAGTGTTACCAATTCAATTGGCATAATTATGATTTCCTATAAATAGAACTGATACTACCAACAGGAGGAAAAAAAAAAAAAAAAAGAGTTGACTTGAATCTCCATGTGCTGCAAGCATAGCAAGACCAATGTAAAGACTCGTTCATGTGCGAAAGTCTGGTAAGAAGAAATGGCTGTTTACCTAAATGGTCAAAGTGCCTGGTTTATTTTTTAGTTATTTTGTCCTTACTTGTCAATGAAGATGTATTTAAACTTTT
>VWZK01017405.1:196715-266072 GCA_013396935.1 Baryphthengus martii | reverse complement strand
TAAAAAAAAAAAAAAAAGAATTAAAAAAAAAATCAAGGTGCTAGTTAGTGTCTTCTTGGCTTTGCCTGAGTAACTAATGTGAATATCCTTCTTTGCAAAAGTGATTTTCTTGTTTTTTTGTTTTTTTGTTTTTTCAAGATATCTACTTTTGAGGTACTTCTGAAAGGAAACCCTATGGAACAAGAGAGGTTATTTACTGCTGTTGTCTAATGTGTAAAAGACACATTTTCCATGGCAAGTGCCATCACTGTGTTGCTGAAGGCCTGCGTAATTAACGGAATAAGAGTTACGGAAGAGAAAGCTGAACTGTAGAGGGATTTTTTTTTAGCCAAGGTTTAAAAGCGGTTTGTGACTATTTCGGTGACTGATGTTTTGGAAACCCGATAACCACAGAGGAATTATCTGTGGATGGATGCAAAGAAATCCTCTTAGCAGCCCAAAGCTGACATTTCTTCCAAAACATCGAATGCTGATCAACCGACAAAGCTTTAAGAAACTAAACAAAACAAATCACCACTGCCCTGCGGTACTTGCTTTCTATGGGCAAGTACCGATTTCATTGTTACCAAATTCTCTCTGCCATATAATCTGTACAGCATCCAGTAGTACCTCACGGGGAAAAGCTCGCTATTTCATTCCTCTCCCTCGAGGAAACGTCCACGTTAACGGCCGATCTGCGCTTAGGTGGAACTTTTTCGCCAAGGTACATGTGGAAGCCTTGGAGCTGAGCTCCTGGAAGAGATAGACAGGATTCGTTGCCTTTCTAGCTCATTACACTTTTCTTGCTTGCTGTCCAAGCAAGGATGCTGGGATATATGATGAGTCTTTTCACTGTGGTGAATGTGGCCCTTCTTTATACATCGTAAAGAGGCCCAAAAAAAATAAATAAAAAAAAAAAAATCCCTCTACCTCTACACCTGTTGTTCACCTGTAAAGCTTCAAGCTACAAAATGATTTATATCTATTTTAACCTTTTTTTTTTTTTTGTCTTTCAGAAGCATACTAATTGTTTGCCACTGAGGCCTTTTATCTACTGTATTTTAATATGTTCATTTGATAGTCATCGAGATCTCTTTGTACTTCTAACCTGTAGATCTTGTCATGTTTCTTACTGCTCCTTTTTCCTCGTTCTCCAGTCCACTTTTAAATTGATAAATAGAAAGCTGTACACTCTCTATTCCTATTACATTTTACACTAGTGGAACTGGTATTTTGGTAGCGCCTTAATTTTGCAGTTGTGAAATGATTGTATCAACTCTTATCTGGGGCTTCTGACCAGATTTAAATGAGTATGTTTAATGTAGATAAACTTGAAACCATTTTTTACTGTTTTAAAGCTAGTTATGAAATGGAGTGTGTACATATGTATAAATATAAATTATTAATCTGCACCTTTTTGTATCTAGTAAATACAGGAGAAGTTCATGTTCTAACCACATTTGGCAATTTTTGTTGCATAAGCAAAGCCAAAACTTTTTTTAAAAATGGCAATGTTCATTTCATGTATATTTGCAATATTCATGGGAAATGTATTTAATTTATGTGATATTTGGAATAAAACAGATTGAGTTTATAAGAGTGTGAGTTGATGGGAGAGCTTTATCCCTCGGTGAGGGCTACGAGCCAGAGCTTTGGAAAACAAAGTCCAAACAGCACCAAGCTGCCGTCAGAAGGTGGGATGATAGTTTGATTTCACCAACAGGAGCCCATGGGATGAGAACTGCCCTCCTGAGCTTTTAAGAAGCAAGTGACATCCCAGAAGCAGTGGTTAGATGTTGGGTCTCCTAAGTTCCATGACAAAGATTGGAAGAGAAGATTTGAGAGAAGCAGGGAAGAGAGCGGTAGAGGATGGAGGTGTGGTAGGGCTTGCTGGGGACCCAGGGCAGCCTGTGAGAGCTGGAAGTCCCCATAATTTGAGGGAATGGAGGGAGGTGAGGAGCCCTCGGCAGAGATGGAACAGGGAAGATGAACCCTTGGCTCCCCAAGGAGCGGGATGGGACACAAATGGGAGGGGGTCGTGCAGTGGGCTCTTCCTTTCGTAGACTGGTGGATTGAGTGGCTTTTTAGCCCTAAGTGTGACCTGAGTGGCTCTGTGGAATAAGCTCTGAAAAAATACGGTTACAATTAAGAATACAGAATGCTTTATTGACTAAGCCTAGTGAAAGAAAGCACCTTCAGGGTGCTGCGAGGTGGAGGGGACGTTCCACCCTGTGACACTGGGCACAGCTGGCAGCTGTGGGACATTGGCCAGGCTGCAGCAAAATGCAAAATGCAGTTCTGGGAGGGCAGAGCTGAGGCAGATTGCAGAGAACTTATCCCATCCCTCAGTTATACCTCGCTGCCAGCTGAGCAAAACCAGTCTGAAGGCATTTTTTGTAAGTGTTATCCTTTCTTTGTGGTTGGGGTTTGGTTTTTTTTTTCTTCTGGCGTTGGATTGACTTTGGCCTTTGTGCCTGTGTTTACTGAGTGTCTGAGCAAACAAACACCAGTTACAGGACTGTTCTTTTAAAAGGAGTTGTGAGTGTGTGTTGGGCTACACGTGGAGGTGCTACCTGAACTGTTTTGATAACGCTAGACAACAGCGTTCTTTAAACATCACTCCTTTCACCAACGGAAGGAGGTGGGGAAAGATAACTGATCACCTTTCCTTTTCTTTAATCCTTTTTATTACCCAAATCCTTGGGTGCCTCGAGACTCTGAGAGCAATACAAAGAAAACAGCTGCATGAAGTTAGTAAATACCACCAGGAATTTCTTTTTTTTTTCCCCTCACCCTGCATATCCTTCACTAGCTGCTTGTTGAGCCCTGCAAGGGGCAGCACATCGGATTGTGCCCCTTTCCCTGAGCTGTAGAGTGGTGCCAGCCTTAGTGGTCTGTTGTCCTCTTTGCTTTACTTTCTGCTTCATCAAACCAGGAACTCAAAATTAGCACTGCTCAATTCTGTCCAGCAGCACTTTACATTTGGAAGGCTGAGCACTTGCTGGAAGCTGTTGACTGTTGAGCTGTAGAATAAGAAAAATGAGTAATCTGGACCAAAAAAAAACCTCTGAGGCTGTATCTATGGGACCAAAAAAAAAAAAAAAAAAATCCATGCCAGCTCTTTCCTTGGTTCCTCTAAGGAATGTGTCTACTACACTCACAGCTAAAGACAGGCATGTTTTCAATCGTGTTTACGTTACATGGTAGGAACAAGTTGTTTCTAAATCGAGATGAATATCACTTGCTGACAACTTTTATAGCTCTGTTCTGCCATATGTGGGACTTGGCCTTGTCTGCTAAATTTGGGACTTCATGCATCCACGGAAGAAATGTCTTCACGTTTAAATGTCACTTACATTTTATTCTCATAAACATCTGCTGCTCTTTTTGTGCTGCAGCCGCGTTGGAACCCTGCCCCTGTGAGGACCGGGACTTTGAATATAGAAGCCAGAACAGAAGCTGGTCCTGGGGGCGAGGCCACTTAACCTCACCATAGACTAAGTTAGAGGAACCACAGTAGTTCCCCAGTATATTTCAGAGGCAGAGATGAAACTTCCAGCACAGAGCCACCAAGATGATTAAGGGAGTGGAGCATCTCCCTTATGAGGAAAGGCTGAGGGAGCTGGGTCTCTTTAGCTTGGAGAAGAGGAGATTGAGGGGAGACCTCATTAATGTTTATAAATGTGTTAAGGGCGAATGTCATGAGGATGGAGCCAGGCTCTTCTCAGTGATGCCCAATGACAGGACAAGGGGTAATGGGTACAAGCTGGAACACAGGAGGTTCCGCTTAAACTCTAGAAGGAACTTCTTTACAGTAAGGATGACAGAGCACTGGAACAGGCTGCCCAGGGAGGTTGTGGATTCTCCTTCTCTGGAGACATTCAAGACCCGCCTGGACACCTTCCTGTGTGATGTCATTTAGGTTCCTGCTCTGGCAGGGGGATTGGACTTGATGATCCTTTGAGGTCCCTTCCAATCCCTAACATTCTGTGATTCTGTGATTCTGTGATTCTCAAGTTATATGCCTGGTGTCCATGCAGGCTTGAGGATGGTATTCTGCAAGTGCCCAAGAGCGTGATTATTATAGACTGGTAGGGGTTGGATGGTACCTCTGGAGATCATCAAGTCCAACTCCCCTGCCAGAGCAGTATCGCATAAGGCAGGCCACACAGGAACAGATCCAGGGTGGATTTTGTTTAGCTAAAGGGAAACACCTCCACACAGCCCCATCAGCCCCGTCATGTTCACTGCTTCATGAAATCCTCCCACCCTCAGTTCAGCTCATGGAGCTCTGGGAAGACCCACCACTCATATTGGCTGGGGTCTTTCCTGTCTTTCCCAGCCCCTTCTCATTGCAAGCCCTTGTTCTTCCCTTGCTGATCTCCTGTTTTTCCTTTCAAGGGAGAAAAGAGATAAAAGGAGAGAGATAAACCAAATGCCCGGGAAAGTTTTGTGAGCTGATGACTCCATTTGCCAAAGCTGCAGTCAGAGAGTAGGTTCAGGCAGCAGGACCCATCATGTCCTGTCAGAGCACATCTGGCAGGGAAAGAAAGACACTTTAAAAGGAGAAATAGAGAGTAGTATGTAATGTGGTGTCCTTCATCATAAGAGAAGGAACATCCAACTTTGAGCCTAGGCTCAGCCCTGCCCTGGGAGCAAATACCTCATGTTTTCTGCCGGTAGCTGAAGTACCTCAGAGCTGGCTGCCCGCCCTTGTTAGCTGACAGAAGATGGTTTCTAGCAGATGGACTTGCTGTAGCTAAATAGTCATAGTATCAGAAAAAGCCCAAGTGCTTCATACCACCTTCATTTTTTCATACCTGAAATTATTTGAAGGAGTCAAGATCCTCCATTGCCTGAATGGAAGTCCACTTAGCAAGGGCCCTTGCCCAGGACCAATGTGGTTTCCCCATTCCCTCTCTGTTAATGTTTAGTGGTGTTCAGGTAAGACCTACCTCTGTGAAGCTTCACGGAGATCTGAACTGGCCACCTGCATGTCTTGTAGCAGTTCCAGCTGAACCACTAGTGATGTTGTGTGTTACAGAGGAGCAGGTCCCAGATTAAGATGTGTAACAAGGCTGCTGAGTTAAACTTGGTTTCTGCAACTCCAAGTGCATGTTACCAGAGCCCAAGCTGCATCAGGACTTCTCTAAAGGGTAACTCCACCCCTGACACCCATAGGCAGCTGCCTGGACTCCTGCCTGTACTTTCAGCAAACACTGCTGGAGCATTTGGAAATGATGCTGTTCTCTATGGACATATCAACAGGTGCTTCTTCATGGTGGAGCACTCTGAGATCGACTTCTATTTAGGTAAATCTGTGAGGTCCTGTGTGGAAGCAGCACCCAAGGAATGTAGACCCAAAGCTTAATTGCCAGTGGAGACTGTTGTTCAAACAGTTAGTCTAAGAAAGCAGAAGTGACTTAGCCAGAGCCAGACTTCTCCGAGTCCGTGTGCCATGTGCTTTTCCATCCCAGCCTCTTCCGCATTCCACTTGGTTCTTTGTGTCTCTGGTGTCTGCTGGACATGAAGTGCAGGACACGTGAGGGAGCACCCAAACCCCAAGCACTGTGCCCTGTGATAGGACCCAGAGCAATTTCAGAGGAACGGCTGATCTGAAGGATCTGGCGGATCTGGCCCTGGTTTGTTTAAGACTCACCATCCCCAACGCTGAAGTGTACGTGTGGGAAAACTGTTGGGAAGGGATGAAGTTCCTTTGGAGTAAGTTTTGATTCTCTCTTCCTAGCCGTTGTTACAAGTCAGCTTTCTACTCCCTCTGCCCCAACTAGAGGTGTAACTGTGAAGCTCAGGATTAAGTGCATTCAATCCCAGTGGCAAAGAAAAGACGAGACTCAGGGGAGACCTCATCAATCTCTACAACTACCTGAAAGGAGGTTGTAGACAGGTGGGGGTCGGGCTCTTCTCCCAGGCAATTAGTGACAGGACAAGAGGGCATGGCCTGAAGCTGTGCCAGGGGACGTTTAGGTTGGATATTAGAAAGCACTTCCTCATGAAAAGGGTCTTTAGGCGCTGGAATGGACTGCCTGGGGAGGTGCTGGAGTCGCCATCCCTGGAGGTGTTTAAGGAAAGATTGGATGTGGCACTTAGTGCCATGGTCTAGCTAAGTGGTGTGGTGTTGGGTCATAGGCTGGTCTTGATGATCTCAGAGGTCTATTCCAGCCTCAGTGATTCTATGATGCTATGAAAATCCTCCATAGGAAGTGAATGATGTGCCAAGTGGCCTAACGGCTTTTCTCAACACTGACTGGTACCAGACACTTGAAAAATACAAGAAATGATTGAACAGAAAAAAAAAAGGAAAATAATCTGGCAAGATATTTCTCACAAACCTCTCAATTTGAGGCTTCTTTATGTCCTGAAAGGTTTTTACTTGTACTATATAGAACTGGAGGGAGGCTCTAACCTTTAGCAAGTAATGTGGTATAGTCATGGAATTCATAAAAACCATCCGTTCCTTCTCCTGCAATATTGAGAGCAAGAAGCTCCTCAAATTAATTGTGCAAAGAGATCCTTTTACTTCTCCTTTTTTTTTTTTATTTGTTTATTTTTCTTTTCTCCGTCCTCAGAATTTCTTTTATTTCTGGCATGTTTTCTTTTGCTAGAGAAGTGCAAATCAATCACACTTTCCTAAATGAAGGAATCATATAAATAAATAAATAAATAAATAAATGTGCCTCCCACTCTTTGCACGTTTGAGTGGTTTGTTTGCTGTGTAGATAGTTATGGGGCTGCATTCAGCAGCTGAATTGCAGGCTGGTGGTTTTGGAGAGGTACCTCCTTACCAGATGGTGCTTTCAAGCAAGTAATTTTCTTTGCTTTACTTCGCAGCAATCGACTCTTCATTAAGTGTCAGTTTTGGCTGGACCTTTTCAAATCTCGTCATTAACGTGCTAATTCTGCAGCGCAGAGGCTTCTTGGTTTTTATCTTTATTGGCAATACCGGGTAATTTGGCTTTGAGGCTGCGTACCAAGGCATAGGTAGGAGTTGATACCTTTCCGGGGTGTCTTTGCGGAGATAGCTCGTCCCCTTTAGAGAGCCAGCTCCTGATTGCAGTTTGCCTTTCGCTCAGTGCTCCGTTCCTCCTGTGCTTAGTGCTGGAAAATCTTGGCACGGAGGAGTTAAATATTTCTCAGTTCTCGCTTGAGTCATCTGTCCCCGGCTTGGGAGTGGGTTTGCTCGTGAGCACGTAAGGGCTTGGAGCTGGTCCTGGAACAGGAGTGCGTGGCTCACATCTGACACGCACCCGCTCGGGCAGAAACCGAGGAACAGCCACTGCAAATAAAAACACACCGAGAGGGCAAGGGCCGCGTGGGACTCGGGGAGGATTAGCTGAGGATTCTTTGTTGCTTTGCCTCCATTCATTTGAAGTGGAGGAAGGAAATCCAGGGAAAGCGGGGACGGTTTTTGGCTCTGCCCCTGCTCCTAAATTGCGTGAGAGATTGTTCTCTGGCTCAAGCCCTGCCCTGGCACAGAGCAGCTCGGTGTGTCCACGGTGTTAAACTCTCTTTCCCACCCAAAATGTGCAGCCTCACACAAAGTACCCTATTGGGAATGGTCCCCGCCTTGTGCTGACTCCTGAGCCGTGGCTGCAAATTGGAGGGGGCGGGAAACCAGGAGCCTAAAGCCTTCCTCGGCTCTTAAACTGCCTGGGGGGGTTAGGTAATGAGAAGTTTCACCTTGAGGGATTCTGGATGTGGGAGGGGGTGAGCACCACCAGGAGGGGCCTGGGAGGGGAGCAGTTTGGCTCCAGCTGTCCTCAGACAGGATGCTGGTGGCTGGCACAGGGAATCAGAGCAGGCAACTCCTAGACAAGGACATACACGAGGCTTTACAGTGCTCTGGCTGGATCTTGCTAACTGGAGTTACAAGGGGTTTTGGGCTGCTAAGAGTGGGAAGGGAAAGGAGTGGAGGGTTGGAGAAGCGGCGATAAATTTTGGATGAAGTCACAGAAAAGTGATTTGTGTGTTGGTCACTTTTTCCGTCGAATGAGGGCTGGATACAAGCCGAGGCTCGTGCATACAGGCCTGACAATGACCAAAAAGCCCAGAGTACACTGCACCAAAAAGCAGCATAAAGCCACCAGTCTGGACTGGAATAAAGGCCTGTCTGGCCCCAGTGCCCCGTTTCCAGCAGTAGTCAAAAAAACCCAGGGGAGAGTGTGGCAATACCTATACTCGCCTCCCGGCCTTCAGCACCAAAGAGACTTCCCGAGCCAGATGTGATGTCCGTGTGCTTTGGAGCCCTTAGCAGATCTCTCTTTTGTACTTTTCACGGCACTTTTTCAAACCCATGGGAACTTTCAGCATCCACAGCCTTGTTTGGTGAGGATGTCCACAGGCTGGAGGTGTTTGAAGGATTACCTTTTGTGTTGGACTAGGATCTTACCAGCTTCCCGTTGTGTTCCCTAGCCCTGGTGTTTGAAGATTAAAGGTAAACTGTAGGGGCTTGGTCTGTTTCGGATTCAGATGGGGGAGGATGAGCTAGTGAAGGTAGTTTTGGAAGAAGTCATGAGCAGGCGGCCTTAACAGCTCACCGTGTCTCTTCTGATATAGGAAATAAGAGGCACCAGGAGCTGAACAAGGGAAGGGATTATTCCTCCAGTCCCACAACCCCACTTTTGTTGCACTACTAGTGCTGGCATAGACCTTTATGAGACCAGAGTGTCTGGGCTCAGTCACTCTCTTTCTTGGATCCCTCCTGTAATTCCTCACAATCAGCCGTCACCTGTATAACCCTGAGGGGCTCAGCATTATCGAGAGAAAAGAGGCATCTTCATGCACAAGGTCTGTGGTGGGTTCACAGAGGCCCAAGTGAGGCAAGCAACCAGGCAACCCCAAGGGCAGTTGAGTTGCTGCCGTTGTTTGCCTTACAGCCAGGTCTTCGCCAGAACAAGTTGAGATGTTTCTACTGGCAGCAGAGTTTGCATGATGTGATAGAAATGTATTTTTAGCCTTTTCTTTCTTTTTTTTTTTTCTTTTCTAGTCAACAGGCAATTTTGCCATTTCCTCAGCCCACAGCTTTAGAAAGCCAAACAGCTAGAAACGCAGAACAGATGGTAGAGAGCAATCTGCCTGCAGCACCCAACCGAAGCAGGAGATGTTTCTGCTAGCTCTGAGGGAAGTGGCCACAAAATACAGATGCTAATCCGACTAAAACTGTGCATCTCGACTCCCTTCCGTTCACCGTAGGAAGGTGACAACAGAGAGGTCACCTCAGGAGCGTCAGCTGACAGCAGACCATGCTTGTGGTAGCACTTAGGCACTGTAGGAATACTTGACTGTTAGATAATATTTGGGGGAGCTGAAGATACTCCTAGGTCTCGCTTTGTTCTGGCCAAGAGCTGGGCCCATCTTGCCTGCTGGCTGCTGCTTCTGCTCTTTCTCTGGGTCCATTGTTTCCACCACCAGTTGCAGGCTGACACCTTTCTTCTCCTCTCTCCCAGCCTACCCAAAGCTGGCCAGTGAGAGAGAGCTATTCACAAGACAAGGGAAAGAGAATTAATGCTGGAGACTTCCCAACGTGGTTTGATTGCCCTAAGTCGTGCTTATTCTGCTGCAAGCTGGACGGGGTCCCAGCTGAGTGGAAAGGCTGGCAGAAGAGACCTGAGTGACCACGTTGTGCCAAAGGGAACGTGTGTCTTGCATCTGGAGCTGCTCTCCTGGTTCCTCTTTGGGTATAGGCATGCCTTTTGGGGGTGAGAGGGAAAGCTCAGCAAAGCAAGGTCTAGTCAAAGTATTCTTCATCAGCTTAACTAACCTGGTCGCCTTCTGTGACAAGATGACTGGCTTAGGGGCTGAGGGGAGCACTGTGGATGTTGTTGAACTGGACTTCAGCAAACATTTGACATCATTTCCCACAGCATTCTCCTGGAGAAACTGGCTGCTCATGGCTTTGGATAGTGCTTTTTACCTCTTCACTGGATAAAAAGCTATCTGGATGACCAGGCCCAGAGAGTGGTGGTGAAAGGAGTTGAATCCAGTTGGTGACAGGTCACAAGTGGTGTTCCCCAGGGCTCAGTACTGGAGTCAGTTTAGTGTCTTTATCAACAATCTAGATAAGGGAATCAAGTGTACCCTCAGTAAGTTTGAGGATGACACTAAGTTGAGCAGGAGTGTTGAGCTGCTTGAGGGTAGGAAGGCTTTACAGAGGGATCTGGATGAGCTGGATCAATGGGCTGAGACCATTGGGATGAGGTTCAACAAGACCAAGTGCCAGATCCTACACTTGGGTCACAACCACCCCCTGCAGCACTGCAGGCTTGGGGAAGAGTAGCTGGAAAGCTGCCCAGAGGAAAAGGACCTGGGTGTGTTGGTTGACAATAAGATGAATATGAGCCAGCATGTGCCCAGGTGGCCAAGTAGGCGAACACCATCCTGGCCTGTATCAAAAACAGTGTGTCCAGAAGGAGTAGAGAAGTGATTGTCTCACTACACTGGTGAGGCCACACCTTGAATACTGGGTTCAATTTTGGGTCCCTCGCTCCAAGAAAGAAATTGAGGTGCTGGAGCATGTCCAAAGAAGGGCAACAAAGCTGGTGAAGAGTCTGGAGAACAAGCCTTATGAGGAGTGGCTGAGGGAACTGGGATTGTTTAGTCTGGAGAAAAGGAGGCTTAGAGGAGACCTTCTCACTCTCTACAACTGCCTGAAAGGAGGTTGTAGCGAGGTGAGTGTTGGTCTCCTCCCAAATAACAAGCAGTGGGACAAGAGGAAATGTCCTCCTGTTAAATCAGAGGAGCTTTAAATTGGGTGTTAGGAAACAGTTCAAGCACTGGAAGAGGCTGCCCATGGAAGTGGTTGAATCACTGTTCCTGGAGGTATTTAACAGATGTGGTGTTTATGGACATGGTTTAGTGGTGGACTTGGCAGTGCTGGACTAACGGTTGGACTTGAAGGTCTTCAAGGTCTTTTCCAACCTAAATAATTCTATGATTCATCAAAGTACTTTCTTTCTGAAAAGTTCTAAACCTAGCAGTTCTTCCCTGTGTTTCTCTGTTCTTCTCTCCCTACAGCTTTTCTGTCTCTCTTTTCCCTTTCCTTTACTGACAGGCAAAGGAGTTGGAGGGTAAGGAGGGGAGAAGACAGGGTCTGAAAAGAAGCCAGAACTTGGGTAGTTTTGCTGAAATACCTCAGTGCCATCGCAGCCTGACTTACCACACTCCTCTGCTCATTCCCGAAGAACACAGGAGGTCACAGAGCTGTGTGTAGCCGAGTTGTGCTGCTTCCCACCAATTCTATTCCTGCCGATAACCTTATGCCTTCAAGGGCTGTATAGATGCAAGTATTTTTCCTAAGCACATTTGTGCAGACAGTTCTTGCCTGTACGCTGTGTCTCCCTCTGAAAGTTTTAGGATAGCATTTGTTCGTTGGGAAAATTCAGAATTTTTTCTCCTCGGAGCCAGGAGTCCCCCACAAGTTCCCAGAAGCAGCTTGGGAACAGCCCTGCCAACCTGCCTGCAGCCACATACCCCACTCCACAGCCCATGGAGAAACTCGGTCCCTGATTGCTTCTGGAAAGAGACTTTTAGGCTCCTTTTAAGGCTTCATTTCTCTTGCTAGATTTTCAGATAGATGTACTGGTTTGATCTTGGCTGAGCGCCAGGTACCCACCAAGTCACTCTATCACTCCCCCACCTCTACTTCCCTCAGCATGACAAGAGGGGAGAGAATGAGATGGGAAGAGATCCCAGGTACGATAAAGGCAGTTTAATAGGAAAAAGCAAAAAGCAAGGCTGTGCACACAAAGCGAAGCAAAACAAGATTTTATTCTCTCCTTCCAATTAGCAGGGGATGTCTGGCCTTTCCTGGGAAGCAGAGCTCCGGTACGTGTAGCGGTTGCTGGAAGGACAAGTGTCTTCTCCAGCAGATGTCCCCACCCTCCTCCTCCTTTCTCTCACTTTTGTACTTGAGGTGACGTCACACGGTGTGGAATATCTCTTGGTCAGTTTGAGTCAGCTGTCCTGACTGTGTCCCCTCCCAAGATCTTGCCCACCCCATCCCACTGGGAGGGAAGATGTTGGAAAGAGCCTTGGTGCTGTGCGAGCGCTGCTCAGCAGCAGCCGCAACACGGGCATCTTGTCTACCTGCCAAATACAGAGCCCAGCACCATAAGAGCTTCTGTGGGGAACATCAACTCCAGCTCAGCCAAACCCAATGCAATTGGAAACCATGCCTGGGTGCAAGGCTGTGCCTCTGCTTTCAACTTCACCAATAAGCACCCAGTGCCAGACGACTGAAACCAGCTTCCTCTCCCCGCAGCTACTGGGAAATAAATAAATACATTATCCTGTCCCATGCTGCAGACTGACGGGACCGAGTCGTTTCCAGCTGCTGACAGAGACCATGTTAAGTTGCAATTGCTACTCATTATCATGGTTCAGATATATCCAGAGTGTGTAAAACATGAAATAATCCTTCCCATCTTTCTAGAGGTCTCCGAGTGTTGCTTCCAGCAATGATGGCAATGGTGAGATTCCCTCAGGCCCCGTGGCTGGAGGAACAATCCTTCCCACCACAAAATTTTAAGTGGCTTGGTGATTTCAGCAAGATTTCCCCAGCAATACAGAAGTCTTGGTTCCTGTAACTTTGATAAAAATTGGTGACCAAATAGAGGAGAGAGACAGAGATGCTCTTACTTCCAACTCCGGTTCCCACTAAGGAAAAAAATCTGCAGTTTTAGACACCGTTAATCAAGCAGAAGAAACAAAGACTGAGAAAAACCAGGCTGGGATGGTTCTGAGAGCCCTGGGAACCACTTGTTTTAGCAGTACCTCTGCTGTGTCATCTCGTTCCCTCAGAGCATGACTAATCCCTACGGCACACAGCAAGGATCTGGTGGTTGCTCTGACCCAGCGCCGGTTGTGGCAGGTGGTCCGGCAGCAGGTCTGGGCTGTTGGCGTTTTCCTCTTGTGCTCAGGCCACTCAATCTGTCTCTTACTGTTGGACAGACTCTATTTTCCTCTACCCTAATTTTGCTGGGATTTTCCCCTCTTGCTCCCACAGCAACTTCTTCTAAGCCCCGACCAACTCCCTGAGCCTCAGCAGGAGTTGCAGATGCAAGAGCAGCAATTACTTGCTGTACCGTTGTTTCCTCTTAACAACCCCTGTCTTTGGGAAAGGAGGGGGATGTCAGTGTGACCAGAGCAGTATTTGGCCTCTGGATTTGTGAGTGACTCATCAATTCTTTTATCTTTAAAAGCTCCCAGGCAGGAGTCTGGGGATTCTGCCACTGCATCCCTCCTCCCGTCTTATCCAGGCTATGACAGTTTTTCCTCTACCCTTTTGCCAAGAGGCAGGACACACAGTGATGCTCCTCTGACAAATGCAGGTTGCCTGGGGGTGCAGAGCCCTGGTGCTGGTCGCACGCTTGGTGGAGCGAATTAGCCCAGGAATCACGGGAACGCCGTTTTCTCAGCCTCTTTTCTCAAGGAGAACTTCATGTCTTCAGACATCGTCCAGGAGGACAATTATATTACTGTAAAAGACCGTGCATCGCTTTGAAGAAAAGTAATTAAACAGCTGAAGATCAGAGACCTGAATTAATGAAAAGAGGGATCAATCAAGAGCTGTGAGGAGAGTGACGGTGCCCAGGTGAAATGCTGATCCCCTGGCTCTGCTGCTGCCGCTCCGCTGTTGTTGAAATTTGAGAGAGAGGTTTTGAGACCTGCGGAAATTTTGAAATTATATTAAGTGATGAATGCTAAGAAGCAATTACAGGAAAAGAAAAACAAGCAAAGTGAGCAGTGGGTTTTTTCCCTTCCTCCCCCATGTGAAATGGTAATGGAATATGGTGTCCTGGTGCAGTATAATGCTTTAAGTACTCTGTGTCCCAGTTTCACAATGCTCAGTACAATGTGTACAAAACCAAATACGAGTATGTTGTGGTTAGGTTGTTTATCAGCTAACTGCTGTGCAGAATATGTATTTCTATATATGTGCTGGTTTCACTGGGAAGTAGCTTAAGGAAAGGAAAGGAAAGGAAAGGAAAGGAAAGGAAAGGAAAGGAAAGGAAAGGAAAGGAAAGGAAAGGAAAGGAAAGGAAAGGAAAGGAAAGGAAAGGAAAGGAAAGGAAAGGAAAGGAAAGGAAAGGAAAGGAAAAATCCGTTACCAGTCAAATCAATTTCACAGGGTCCTGCTAAAAACTAGAGGACTATCAACATCAGGAAGCTAAACTATTGCATTGTTTTTATTTTCTTTTTAAAGAATGATATAATTCTTCTTTTTTTTTTTTCCCTTTTTCTTTTTTTGGTGATGTTATTCACGTTAATAAGTAGCCTCTGGATAAAATCAGCAACTCCAGCGTCATTTAGCAAAGCTTGCTGTGTTTCCTATCCTCTGCTATAAGCCCTGCAATTGTGGGATTATCGTATAGCGTTGGCATCCTTCAGCCAGTGCTAATAACTGAAATCGTCAGCATGTGCCAAAACTCCACGACCAAACACTGGTTCACATTTCAAATGACTGCTCATTTCAGCCAAGCGTGTGCTCCTTTTTATTTGCTACTCAGGAAGCAGATTGGTTTTTTACATAAATGTAAATTGTTGCTGATGTCTACCCCATGATATATAAAATCATAGAATCATCAGGGTTGGAAGGGACCTTCAAGATCATCGACTTCCAATCCCCCTGCCATGGACAGGGACACCTCCCACTAGGTCAGATTGCTCAGAGCCCCGTCCAACCTGGCCTTAAAAACTTCCAGGGATCGGGCTTCCACCACGTCTCTGGGCAACTTGTGCCAGGGTCTCTCCACCCTGGTGGGGAAGAACTTCTTCCTAACATCCAATTGAAATCTCCCCTCCTCTAGTTCGGATCCATTCCCCCTTGTCCTGTCACTACCTGACATCCTAAAAAGTCCCTCCCCAGCTTTCTTGTAGGCCCCCTTCAGACACTGGAAGGCCACAAGAAGGTCTCCTCACAGCCTTCTCTTCTCCCAACTGAATAACCCCAACTTTCGCAGTCTGTCTTCGTAGGAGAGTTGCTCCAGCCCTCTGATCATCCTCGTGGCCCTTCTCTGGATGTGTTCCAGCATGTCTAGATCTTCCTTGGCATAGGGCCTCCAGAACTGGACGCAGGGCTCCAGGTGGGGTTTCAGGAGAGTGGAGTAGAGGGGGAGAATCCCCTCCCTCACCCTGCTGGCCACGCTTCTCTTGCTGCAGCCCAGGACAGGGTTGGCTTTCTGGGCTGCAAGCGTGAAAGTTGTGTGTATATATATGTGGAATGGGGTTTTATTC
The DNA here is from genome assembly GCA_013396935.1 of Baryphthengus martii. Classification (NCBI taxonomy): domain Eukaryota; kingdom Metazoa; phylum Chordata; class Aves; order Coraciiformes; family Momotidae; genus Baryphthengus; species Baryphthengus martii. The sequence goes on along the minus strand of VWZK01017405.1, from coordinate 250,841 downwards.
TTTCTGTTGCTTCATGATAATTCTGTTTGCAGTCCCTTCAGGCTACTCACATTATCATGGGACTTGGATTCTTCACCTACCACAGACATGGACTGGTCAAAGCAAAGACTGCAAAGAGTTTCCAGGCTCAATGACTGGTGAGTGCTTTGCAGATTTTCCGTTCCATGACCTCCAGCCCCACTGTAATTGTGTAGAGCGACCATAACCTTCTTCAGTCCTCCTTGATGGCCAAAGTAGCTCATTGCTGCATCTGATCCTCTTTGGAATTCCTGTGTCTTTAGTATACGTGCCCAGAAATGCATGCTGTGTTATAGTCCAGTATTTCCCCACCTGTATGAGACATACCTCCCTCAAGGCTGAATCTTCCCCTTAGTGGATCCCAGTGCCATTGGTGGGCCATGATAAGCTCAGTCTTTCTTTCTCTCCTTTCGTCATTTCCAGGTTTTAGTTCTTATCTTCCAGGTAACTTTTCATTGCTAGTTCCCAACTGTATTTTGCGTGACTGAGTTTCTTTTCCATTCAGTTCAGTCCTGTAAGTCTTCAGGCACAGTATCCTTGTCCTCCTCTGTACCAATGCCTTTCAGCTTTGCAAAACACTCCCATGCTGATGTAAACCACAGGAGTTATTAAACAGAAAGGACTTCTCCCAAGAGTGATCCTTGAGAAAAAACACTGGGTACTTTTTCCTATCTCCAGCTACATAAATCCTTTTCAACTTGCCATTAGTGCATCCTGTGAGCTGTGTGAGTTGTCCATTCATCACCATCTCCTTGAGCTTTCTTGCTAGGATCCCACATTGAACTGTATCAAAAACAAATGAGAGTAATTAATTTCTTCGACCAAGGAAATGCAGCAGTCTGGTTAGTCTCTGTTGATTTTAGCCCATTTTTCATTTAACTCCAGGTCTTTAACTATCCTTTCATTTCAGGACTGCTCTGAAGTTTTACATACTGTTGAGGTCAGCTTGATAGGCTTGTAAGTTCTCTAAACAGTTCTCTCCCTTCTTAAATATTAGCATTGAAATCTTTTCAGAAGGTAGCGTTCCTAACTGGATAGATACATCAAAAAAAAACCCATCTAATATCCACCATCATCATCAACAACAACAAAAAAGTGTCCATCCCCTCCTTCAGGCGTAAGATAATTTGATATCTCTATAATTCAGTGAATAAAAATCCATGACCTTTTATTCTGTGTTTTAAGTCTCTTTATCCATAACACATTTAACCTCTGGTGAACATCAGCTTCAGTACTGAAAATTATGACACTCTCTCTCTCTAGCATCCCTAGTCACTCGTCCCTTTTTCTTCTAGTAATGTTATTTATAAAGTTAAAAAACCTTTTCCTAGCTGTTGGCATACTTTTTGCAAGGTACACAGGTTTTGACAACACAGACCTGGCAGATCTTCCAGTGATAATTAGATGTCGAGGCCCCTTTGTTTATTCATCCTGTCTTTCTGCAAAAGTTACTGGTCCGTTTAGTAGAGCATAGATGGGTCTCGGCTGCTCTGGTACGAACCCCAGGCTCTTAGCTAACTGCAGACGTGACATCTGCCTGGGACTTCAAGAAGCCACAGTGTGAGGGCTAAACCCAAGTCTAAAATGGCACAACATCCAACTGGAATCCAAGAAGTGTGTCCAAGAGACAGGGTACAAAACACCCCATGACACTAATCTGAAGATACCTTATGTTTCAGAAATAATGATGGATCTGTAAAGGCTTTGAAGACAAAAGACAAATTCGTTAGCCCAAGTGAGGCTATTACTGACTCATTAGAAACCAGCTTCACGGTTAGTGGCATTTTTCATTAAGGAAGCACGAACAAGCTGCTTTTGGTCAAACCGATGTAATGGCTTTAATTGGAAAATATCAATTTGGGAAATATCCAAATCGGTTTGTGACTCCTGGATATGGTAGGATGCTTAATTAGTAAACTTAAGGCCCATCCATATATTTTTTAAAAATAACACTCTTCTAGCATATCAACATATATGTAGTATTTTCCTTTCTAACTCAAAGATCCGGTACATTGAAATCAGGGGCCAAGGGTGAAGGGGTTACCTTAAATTGGTTATTCTTTTATGAGCAGTAACAGATGTATTAGAAGTGGCAAATTTGGGTTGATGGCTGGACACGGGGATCTTGGAGGTCTTTTCCAACTGTGACAATTCTGTGAAAACGACAACCAGGTTAAAAAGAATTAGAGAAGATTCTAGAAATTTCCACAAGAGGTCACTGTTATCATTAGCAATAGATAAATAGACCTCATTTTAGGACTCAAGAGCCGGTGTCATTTCTCCCTTAGAGAAAAACCTAAGGTCATTCGGAATAAATATTCCCCACATACACAATCTCTCCCTCATCTGTCTTACCAAGCGAATCCAGTGAGATAACACTTTTTTCATTCCTACATTTGTCACAGAGATCCTAGATTTTTAAGATGTAGAGACTGTCCTATGTTTTCCTTGTCAAAGAACGACCTTCGCAAATCGAGGCATTTTTAATGAAAAGGATTTACAAGGACGTGCTCACGGTTCTGGTCATGGTTTCTCAGTGTACTACAGCAAAAAAATAGAAATAAATAAGCATCGACATTTTGTCTTTCTCAGGTCAGCAGGGTGACAACCTCACTATGTTACAAGTTCTTTATCCTAGATGAGGCCTTTTGTTAACCTAGAAGAAAACTTGGGAAAATGTGTGAAATTGCTACAAGGAGTAAAAGTATCCGTTAGAATATCAGACCTATAAATTCCTTTAGGGAGAGGTCATCTGAAATAGTAACTTGACATCCTGACAGTAAAATCTGGTGGTAAAAATGGGCCAGTTTTGAAGTGGGACCTCAGGAATGCCAAATTTTCAAACACTGAGCAATATAGAGGCTGCCTGTCAATTCCACTGTACCCAAAACAAGCGGAGAGCAGGATCCGTATTTGAGCATTCTCCTCTTTCAAGAAAATCTCTTTCCATTACCTTGAAAAAAATCACTGAAAAGCAGCGTATTTGAACGATTACCATACACACAAGGGTGCCTTTCCTCTCCAAGTCCTCACACGGAGTGGAAAAGTAGGGAGGTCACCATACCGTGCTGCCGACGGTAATTCATCGCAGCGGTGCTGCCTCCTTAGCATGACGGCTTCCAAGTGTTCTGCTGTCAAATGGAGGCAGTCATTCCTCACAAAAACGGCCGTCCGCTGCCTCTGAAGGAGACAGGATGGAAAGAGCAGAGGGATATTACTTTAGGACAGATGCAGATCAAATGAAGCAGGGCTTTCTGCCCAAACGACAGTGTAACTGCTGTGTTAATGGAAACCCTGGAGGTGGAATGAATATGGGCCCTTCTCCGGGCAGGCAATCGCTGGACCAGAGTAATTCTATACTGTGATTGAGGAGCAGGCGACGACAGACAAAAATAGACTTCACTTTTTTCTTTTCTTTTTTTTTTTTCTTGTCAGCGCTTCAGTAAAATCTTCTGCTCCAAAACAAAGAAAATTACTCCTTAATCTCCAGGTAAGTTGGTCCAAGAGGATTTGTAGTCAACACCTCTGCCGACCTTCTCTACCTGAGCAAATTGGTTATAATAACTGCTGTGGAATACATCATCTCCCAATAGCTGCTTGGGAGTAGCTCCCACGAGGGCGTGCTACGTGAAAAAAAGCCACTGTATTTCCAGAGGGCTGTGGTTATTCAGGAGAAATAATCTTCTTCAGGAAAGCGAAGCCACCTAGTGAGCTATTCCAGGGCAGCTGTTGCAGCGTGTTTGTTTTGGAATAGCTATTCTGGTCTAAAAAGGCCAAAGGATTACTAGTTAACCTCATGTTCATGTCCACCCCCCCTAGGCTGACTGGGAGTGTGCAATTGTGCACTTATTTAGGCAATTATGTGGCTAAATGACACGGTCAGGCACTGAGAAGTTTTAGTGGTGACGTGCGTGACTCTTCTTGCTGGCAAAAGATGTGCCCAGGATAAAATATTGGCCGGATTTTACAGTGCTCTATATGTAGTTTGAACCACCTCCTGGCTAGAAATGTGTCCTCCCAACCTAGACTCTAACCCAGTCATGAAGGAGGGCAAGAAGACCATAGGTTGCTAACAGTCAACGTATCAACACCAAAATATCTCTGATATTTCCATGTGACTGTCTCAAATAGTTCAGGCAAAATCTTTTTTTATTACGGACATGTCTCACCCCCCTGTGCTTTGGCCCTTGGCTATCACATACAAGGCCGCTTTTGTTATTCAAGTGGGCAACTTCTGTTTCTCCTTCTGTATCTTTTGACCAAGATCTTTGATATCTGTGACTTCTTCCTGTGAAAAAAAGCATTATTACAAAGTGTGTCCACCACTAGAATTACTTGACAGTGACATGAAGCTCTGCTTGCTTGTGAGCTTGATCTTGGAGAGTTTTTACAGTCACTAGAAAGCACAGCAGCATCTGAGCCCAGGCATTGCAGGGGTAAATCTTGCAAGTGAGAGAGGAGCAAGGACAGCAGCACAGCACGGAGCTGGAAACCCTTTTGTGGCGGCTTTCCTGTGGAAAGCGAAGAGATTTGCTGCTGCAACATAATTCAGTGAAAGACAAACGCTAAAGCTGGTGCTTTGAAAAATGAACGTAAACCTTTCTAGGCCATCTGTTTCCTAAATCTGGGAGGCAATCCAGTCTGGAAGAGTGTTCCTAAATATCTTTCATGGTCAGCAAGGGGTTTCTCCTGCCTGAAGCTGAAATCTTCCCCATGACTAGGTGCCCAGTAGTGCTCCTGAGCTAATCGTGTTACCTTAGACAGAGCTAAAGGACAGAAACTTTAGTGATTTTTTTTTTCTTTTTTTTTTTTTTCTGATTCAACTATAAGGAAGAGAAATCTGTGGGATGCACTCAGACATACCTTGTCATTGAAATCCACATCTGTGACACAGTTTGACTCACAGACACTGAACATTAGAAAGGCAACGTTCGTGATAGTGATCAATATATGTGCTGCAGTTAATGACAGCAGCTCAGGTAATTAGGAAGGACGCCTAGAATGAAGCTGGCATCTGAAACCTGCAGGTTTCCCTTCAGAGAAAGGCATAAAGGAGTAAAGCAGGGGGAATTAGCAGATTTATCTTTTAAGACCTGCAGAAAGATCCTTCTTGCCCATGGCAGAGGCTGTATCAATCGGAGGAGGAAAAAAGATGCCTCCTTTGAACCTCTTGTCTTTCTTACCCCGTTGAGCTTCGTATCATATCAAACAAGGGATGCTGGCACACACAACAACAGTGAGTAAGGGCATTGTAGACACCAGACAGAAAGGTTTCTTCCCTTGTAATCCTGGGCAGGCCTTTATTTAGATGTTTCTAATTACCACAGTATGTTTAAATAGATACCCAGAGAAATCAGCAGGGAGCAACAGCCCTCCTCACTGCCTGGCAGGGCTGATGATGACAAGGGTCATGTAATGGCTTAATATGATGCCACTTAATATCCTACTTAAGCAATGTAATTATGGGGTTTATTTGATAGAGCAAGAAGGTTTATCTCCTGCAGAAGGCCTGAATGGGATTGCCAGATGCAGGTGCTGCTGGGTTACAAGATTCATTTTTTTATATTACGTAGTTTTTACAGCCTTGTCCACTCCGGTGATTCTCATTTTCTAAATCCAACACAGTCTGTCTCTTCAGTCTGTCTCAGTAGTGCCCCTGTATAAATAAGCCACTTTTCTCTAGTAGCTGGCAGCTCTCGTTACAAATATTTTCTGCCAGCTGCTCTTGGAAGATTTCTTTATTTCAGCTCTTCACAACAAAATGGAGATCTCAGACACTCATCCCATGTTTTAACGTAGTGTGCCTCAAAGGAAGTGACTCAGTCTTTGTATACAGTCTTAGTCGACAGCAAAGTTTTCATGCAGGAATATAAAAAAGAGATTTATGTAACTAATATAACACTGAAAACAAACAAGCCCTCCAACCAAGTTCAAAGCACCAGGTTAACACATACTTTCTAAATAAATACGGTGCTTTCAAATTTGTCTAGACCTCCCGATCTAAATCTTAAGATGCTCAAAGAACTGGGGTGGGGGGCGAGGGGGGCTGAAATGCCACCGGGGGTTTTTCTGTAGGAATTTGCAAAGGCCGAGCACTTCCCTTATCTTCTGAAGGACTGGAAAAAGAGAGGTAGGGTGCCTGCTGTGGAGGGCAGGGGGCAAGAGCCTCTGGGAACGGGTACACCCATCAGCGCAACGTCAATTCCTGCAAAAAATACTGAAGCAAATAATCAGACACCTGGAAGGGAAGTGGGGAAGGAGTAGCTGCCAACACGGATTTGTCAAGCTGCTCTTATTTCCTTATGTGACAGGGTGACAGATCTCACTGACAGAAGCAAATGCATGTCTGGTCACGGCGTCTCCCGCAGAGAACTCACAGGCAAGCGCAGCGAGTGTGTGGTCCAGACAGATCTCCTGCGTGGTGGGCACAAAACAGGCTGGAAAACGTTACTCAGAGAGTACTGGTGATTAGCTCATTATCGAAATGGAAAGTTTTGATCAAGAAGGGCTCAGCAGGAGGCTGCCGTAGCCCTGCGATTGCTCAGTGTCTTTGGCAGTGAAGACAACGGCGATGATGATGATGGACTCGAGAATGAGCCTGTTGTGTTTACAGATAGCAGCAAAGAGCAAGCACCTTCTGTGGTGCTGGAGTGCAGGCTTCAAATGGCTTGACGTGTTTGAGATATAGCACCCCCAACTGAAAGAAAAATAAAAAAAATACGCAATTTAACAGGGAGATGTTCAAAGTACAAATAACAAACGCCAAAGAAGGATCAGCTCTGCAAATAAATAATATATAAATAAACAAAATAAATCTAGAAACTGCAGTGGATCAGANATTCCAGATGTGGCCTCACCAAGGCAGAGTAGAGGGGGAGGAGAACCTCTCTTGACCTACTAACCACACCCCTCCTAATGCACCCCAGGATGCCATTGGCCTTCCTGGCCACAAGGGCACAGTGCTGGCTCATGGTCATCCTGTTGTCCACCAGGACTCCCAGATCCCTTTCCCCTACACTGCATGTTGTAATGAAAAAACTTCATATTCCTACATAAGTGTAAGAACTTGTTATGGTTTAGCTCTATTCAGCACTGGCATGGTCTCAGCTGGGAGGCTATGTCAGGTTTGGGGGGTTCTGCACTTGGGGAACGGTGAGACCCAGCTGGAGACAACTCAAAAGAGACCACTGGAAAAGGCAGAGAGAAGAAAACATGACCCGTTGGCCAAGTCTGAAAGAAATGGGTGCAGTTCAGGCCTAGGAGGGACAGCTAACCTGCCCTTCGTGCCTCTTGTGGAGGAGACAACTAAAACTGGACCAGTATTTCAGCAAAGATGGTGTAGGTGAGCTACAACCCAAGCCCTGCCTTTCTGTGGTAGTGGCGAGGGCGATTACCCTTCTTCTAGTCTGAGCTCTTACACGCCACTTACTTCCCCTGCTAAGAGATGAGAAAAATAGTGGAAAATGCTGCTGAAGGACGTAAGGTTGTACTTGGCACCTGGGAAGGTGGTAGGATCAAGGGACGAGCTGCACGTAGGGACCCTGTGTGCTGCCTTGTGTGCTGCCTGCCTTGCACGCGTGTCCACGCACAAGCGCTTCTACCTCGAGGTCTTTGCAACAATAATCCAGTTTGGGGTCAGCACATCTCTCCAAATTTCAGCACAATTCTGACAAGGTGCATTTTACAAGAAAGAGTCATTTAAAGAACTGAGTGCTCAAAGAATTAACTCTGGGAGGGAGAAGCCAATCATAGAATCATAGAATCAAAGAATCATAAAATCATAGAATCATAGAACGGCTTGAGTTGGAAGGGACCTTAAAGATCATCTTGTTCCAACCCCCCTGCCATGGGCAGGGACATCTCCCACTAGAGCACGTTGCTCAGAGCCTCATCCAACCTGGTCTTCAACACTTCCAGGGATGAGGCGACCACAACTTCTCTGGGCAGCCCCTTCCAGTGTCTCATCACCCTCAGAAGAAAGAACTTCTTCCTCATGGCCAATCTAAATCTCCCCTGTTCTAGTTTCAAACCATTGCCCCTCATCCTAGCCCCACAGGCCCTTATCAAAAGTGCCTCCCCATCTTTCCTGTAGCCCCTTCAGATCCTGGAGGTGCCGCTCTAAGGTGTCCCTAGAGCTTTCTCTTCTCCAGGCTGAACAGACCCAACTTCCTCAACCTGTCCTCCCAGGAGAGTTGCTCCAGCCCTTAGATCATCTTGGTGGCGTCCTCTGGACCCTCTCCAATAGATCCATGTCCTTCTTGTGTTGGAGGCTCCAGAGCTGAATGCAGTACTCCATGTGGGGTCTCACAAGAGCAGAGTAGAGGGGTAGAATGACTTCCCTTGACCTGCTAGCCATGCATTTTGAGGTGCGTGGGTTGGGTGGAGTCCTGCAGGTTGAAAGCTTCGAAGATATTTAGGTATCTTGTGGTGAGCTGAGGCACAGGGCCTTAACATCTAACCTGTCTTAAAATAGGCAGTCTCCTGCCTTGCTTCCTGTTCCTCCATCTAGTTAGAGGGCACTTTCACCAAACATCTTAGGCTTTAAAAGACAGCAGTGAGAAGAAACAGCTTTCTGTCCCTGGGGAGAACACGTTTGTGACAAACTAAGGGGAAGGACATCCCGCTCTGCCTGCCAGCCTTCGAAAGCCGCATCGCGCCCTCCCGGCTGGCACGACCAAGGAACTGGTTCTCTTCATGTCCATGGGGAATTAAGTCTGGTTGAAGGAATGTAGAAAATCTGAAGCCATGCAGACAAGCATGACTCAGCCACTCTGTCACAGTAAGTTTATAATGCTGAGGAAAAAATTTACTCGTGAACATATTTTAATTGACACACCAGATTATACACACTGGAAGAAGATCTTTCAAAATAAAAGATGACAAGCTTTCAACATCTGGTCTAATTCCCTGCAACTATCCTAGCAGATGTAAACTGCTATGTATTCTATTAGCAAATATCCTTCCTTTATTTCCTTTTTTCTAAGTACATGAATGTACTTGTATATATTTTTATTACAGCTATAGTAATTTATCTTAATTTTATATATTCACGCTTGAATTCTGGATTTAAACAAAAACTGCTCATGGTGTGCAAAATTCTGCTTGTAAAGCTGGGTGGGAGTTTTGCTAATTACTTATGTGGGGCTAGGGTTTTGCTCAGTAAGATTATGCGTGTCTCAGGAGTTTCCAGAAGCAATATAAACTGTGAGAATGAAGCTGAAGTTGTGTTTATGGGCTCCTTAATTGCACCAGAAAAATTCTGGTGGTTTTTAGTTGTTGTTGTTGAGCTTATTTGCATTTTTTTTTTCCTGGAGTTGATTGAATGAGGACTGCTTGTGAGCCCTTATTTTGGCTGTCTCACGGTGATCAGAGGATGACAGAGTGGAAGAGTTGTGCCAGCTTCACTCACTGCACCCTGTCCCACGAGCCCTCAGGCAGGGCTTGCACAGATCTGAGCGGGGGGCTCCCAGGACTGGGAAGGAAAACCTGCCAAGCTGCTGGTTCAGCTGATTTTTTTCCAAATAATTTTACTTTTTCCTGCCTGCAGCAGTTCTGCTCGTAGAAGATGCCCAACTTCTGCCGCCCTTGGACCTGCCAGCTCTCTGCTCCTGTGTACACTTCCTAACCCTTGCCAGCCTCAAAAGCTGGCTTCACAGAAACCTACCATTTCTGGCTGATTTTCAAACGGATAGTTCAGCTGGTAAACTTGGGTGGGCAGTAACTTCCAGCAAAGCAGTGGTGACAAGAATTTGGGGCTGATGACCATAGCCAGTGGAGCAGAAGCAGCCAGGGTAGGATGTGTTGCCTCCTTTGCCCCATCACCCACTACAGCCAGTGTTAAAATCCTTCCTTTTATTGACCACATGGAATGAGTTTGGTAGGATATTGCTCAAAGCTCCTAGCGCTCTCTGCAGACAAAGTGTGCTAATGGAATGGGAGGGGGAAATCAGCCTCCAAAACAGCAGTAGGCCGTCAACAGATGCATCGTAGTGCTCGTTCATCCAACAGCAACCTCTCCGAATAGAGAAGTTAAAAAGTAAGCTTTGAAGGCAGCCTGGGAGGTAAAAATGAGAGGCGAGGAGAAATTTGCATCTTTTTGTGCATTCAGTCGAAACTGCTCTCACAAAAACACATAAAAGCCCCTAACCATTATGGATTTGTATATGCAGATTTCGTTCTTCAGCTGCTTTATGGTAAAGACATAGAAACCTGTCAACAGAAGCGCTGTCACTATGTTCCATTAGCCTGTATTTATTTACATGGCTATCAGAAACCAACCACTTAAATAAATCATTGTTAGGGAAGTGGGCTACTTAAAGAATGTGTGGCCCATTTGCCCATAAAGCACTAATTATCACAGCAGCACCTCTCCAATCAATCACCAGTAATGAGGCACCATTATGGAAAGTATCAATTTTCAGTGCAACTCTATGTGGTCAAGTAACCGTAGTGAAGTGCCGAACAAATAAAACTTTTCCGTGACAATGCATCGTTCTCTGAGCAAACTAATTTGGAGAGAGGGCTCAGCGATTTCTTTGTAATTTGGATTATGAGCAAATAACACCTCGATCCGTGTGTTGCTTATTCCTGTTTGGAAACGTGGGGAGCTCTTTACTTAACAACAAGAAGTCTGTCAAAACCTGTCACCTTCAGGTACGAGGTCGCTTTTGTACATTTGTGCTCCTTACCAGAAGGGAAGGAGATTCACAAGGCCTTTAAAAGCAAATGTAATGGAATTTCATGATGTGGATGTGCAAGCGAAAATATTCTCTGTCCGATACTTACAGCCACCTCTAGGTAGGACCCAGAGGCAGTGTATCTCTGTCACGAGGCAGACAAAATAGGTTTTTCAGATTTCCTGAAAGTCTTCGTAGGATTCCCACGGGGAGCGTATTTCCATACAGCGAGGGGGAGAAGAGGCAGTTTAATGCTGGGGCAGAATGGGGCAGGACTTTGACTCATGGAAAAAAAAAAAAAATCTGCTTTCATTGAAAAGCAGACATCTACCTTGGAACTTCTACATCAGTCAAGAGCCCGTCCTCTGAAGCCGCTGCCGTCTACATCTCTGCCCTGACAGCCTGAGATGTTATGGAGAATTAGGTCATTGCCACAGCAGACTGCAACCTTCAGCTTCATTTTAATGGGAGGAAATGGTGCCTTTTGCTGAGTAACATCTAGAATTCTGCGTAGCAGTGGGCCTCCCCATCCTCCTTCGGGAGGGAGGCAAGCAAGAATGGAAATCATGGAATCATAGAATGTTAGGGGTTGCAAGGGACCTCTAGAGATCATCAAGTCCAACTCCAGTGCCAGAGCAAGATCACCCAGGGCAGGCCACACAGGAACAGATCCTGGTGGGTTTGAAAGACTCCAGAGAAGGAGACTCCACCACCTCTCTGGGCAGCCTGGGCCAGGCTCCGTCACCCTCACAGCAAAGAAGTTTCTCCTCAAACTGAGGTGGAACCTCTCGTGTTCTAGCTTGTACCTGTTATTTCTTGTCCTCTTACTGGGCACCACAGAAAAGAGCCTGGCCTCTTCCACTTGACCCCCATCCCTCAGATATTTATAGACATGAATCAGATCCCCTCTCAGCCTTCTCTTCTCCAGACTAACCAGCCCCAGGTCTCTCAGCCTTTCCTCACAGGAGAGATGTTCAAGTCCCTTCATCACCTTTGTAGCTCTCAGGGGCCATGTGCAGGAGGTGGAAGCCCCAGGAAGTGACAAGTTCATAAAGCAGGTGCCTCCACAGCATATCAGGTGCCCTCCACCCGTGCTGCAGTTAGCAGTGCTTCCCAGGCCATGGAAGAGGCAGTGAGGGGAAAGGCAGCGCTCTTGTTAAGCTCAGGAGCTTTTGACACCATGTGAAGCCCCGGTGTCAGGATGTACACAGCTGCGCAAAGATACTATTACGCCAATAAATTCCAGGGATTGGTTTCCTCTTATCCACATTAATGAGACAAAGCATCTCCAGGCTGATATTCATGGGGGGCTCTAGAAAAGAGAAGACACTACATTTTATTTTTTCTCATTCTTGATCTGTGTGCAGACTGAGAGCCTGTTATAAAGAAATACTCGATGATGAATAGAGAAGATAGAATATTTCCTCTTGTCTGCTCCAGTTTCTGTGCCTGATTTAGCTTTGAAACACCTCCTTCCAGAGGCATGGATATGAACTTCTCCTGCATCCTGTGAGGACCTCAGCTGTGCAGTCACGTACATCATAGCGCTGCAAATCTTACATGTATAGGCACATTTCACAGAGAAAAAATCAGTTTTCTGGGTTGCTCCCTGTGAGCTCTGTCACTAGCTGACAATTCTGGTCACTTTTTGTGTTTCCAAGAGCACCTCCTGAGTACCTATGGGATGCATGGGCATAGCCATGCCCTGCTTTTGCCTTGCAAAATCTACATGAAGTAGCTTATTTTAGAGGTTTGCTCTTGTGAGGCACCCGTGGCTACCTATGGTGTGGTTGGGAACAAGACAGCAGGATATTTATGTTCTTCTTGTGGTTCTTCAAGCAGCTATCTCTTCCCAATCCTCTTATGTGAACACTAGTTTTCCCTGCATTAATCAAATCTCCTTGCTCGGGTCTTCATCACTAAACATCTTTCTCCTTTCTTCTGCCATAAAAGTCTGTGCCAAGGATGTAGCTGTATCACAAGAGTTTTCCAGGCTGACTGGACACTTTGTGAGCGTGCTGCTTGCTTCACACCTGAAGAGTACAGGCTTGGGAGCAAGATACTATGGAGTCTGATCTATCACCAACTCATTTATCACGGATTCAAGCAAATGGCACGAGGCTGGAGGACCCGCCCTCCAGGCAGGGCAGGCCCCCCAGCTCTCACCCAGGTACTTTTCACGGGCACTGCCTTTTGTGGCTGCTTAATTGCTCCTGCCACAATCCAGTGTGTAATTCAAAACTGCTTTTGGCAGGACAGGAGCCTTCTCTCATCCATGAAATACCTCTGGCTGTTGACTCCACGCGTCAGGTTTCTCCCTGCAGAAACCCCAAGGCGGCGACGGCTGTGGATTTTGTGGGTTGTTTGGTTGGTTTCTTTTTTTAACCTTCATTTCTCACGTAGTTACCCCTCGTCAAGCTTGGGCCTGGTCCAGGGTACAGGATTTACCCTTACATTCCTAAAAACCATCATATATCTTCTTTTTGAACGATACACCCAAGTGAGCTGTAAACAGAGAGTAACTGCCATATGCAAGAACAAAGGGGTTTGCTGAGCAGTGATAAATAATAAATTGCCCAGGAAAAAAACCAAACCACACGCATTCCCTTCCTTGAGTTTTATTTTGCTTTGGCTTAGCACAATTGCCACAAAATTCGGGCAATCGCGACTGCCGTTATCTTCTCCTGACGGAGGCCCAAGGAACTTGTTCAGCCCACAGTGAGAGCCCTTTATGTCCCTCCTGATGGGTTGGTTCACAGACAGACGGAGGGAGGCTGCTGATCTGAATAGCAATCAGATGCCAGCGGACGCCGCCTCACTACAAGAGCCGTGGACATTAATAATGTCTCTGGGGAGTGGCTGCAGCTGTAATAAAGAAAAGATATCTGCAGTGTTTGCACAGCTCTCTTCATTCATCCTGATATGTAGTGAAGTGTGATAATAAGGACTTTACAAAAATCTAACTGGCAGACTTGGAGGGGGCATTTGTCATGGAGGGGATGGCGGGGGGAAAGAGGAAAAAAACATCGCTTTCTGCTCAAGAGAGTTGAAACACGGTGGTATTTTTAAAAGTGACCCTCTGGTTGGGGGTGATTTGGGTTGGTGGGGTGGTTTTTTTGCACCTGAAACAACAGTCACAACATGGTCCTTTCTGAATGTAATCTAAAGGATTTTGAATTGGAGCTCTGACTCCGGAAAAATGTCACATCACAGGCCTGCCTGCACGCTTTAATCCTCCGTCCACAGCACCAGTTGTGATTAAAGGAAGCTCAGAAGAAATTATTGCTTTTCCTCTGAACGCCCAGATGCAACAAAGAAACAGTCGCATGGTGAAAAATTAAAACTGGGTGTCTGAGAGTTCTGGCAATATTGTAGACCAGCTCCTGTGAAGACAGAGTGTCCTGGATCAGGACCTTTGTGCCTCCTCCAGACATCAGGAACTCAGTGTCAACCAGTGGCCCAGGGCACCAGGGACTTGTCCTGGTGCATAACCTCCTGGGGTTTCAAGAGCTGCTCCCTTTCACAGAGCAAAGCAATGCCCCAGGTGCCCTCCTGAGAGTCACAGGGGCTGAGCCAAGACATGATCCCCAGCGTTTCCTTCCCTGGGAAGCACAGGCAGCTGCCCACAGCTCAGGCCACAGACAGGCTCTGGGTCTCAGCATTAAATCAGACCTCACTAGGGTTCTGCCAACACAAGGGGCAACTTGAGTGAGGCTGACTTTGCAGTATGTTCACAATCTTGTATTTTTCTTTTGGTGGCTTTTGGACACTTAACTTTTCATTTTTAATGCGGCAGCAGCGTACACTCGTCAACTCACTCCAAATATGAGGGGAAACCTTATAGTGGGCTCCCAGTATCTGAAGGGGGCTACAGGAAAGCTGGGGAGGCAATTTTTTATAAGGGTGGGAACTTTTATGGGGTGATAGGACAAGGGGCAATGGTTTTAATCTAGAGCAGGGGAGATTTAGATTGGACATGTGGAAGAAGTTCTTTCTTCTGAGGGTGGTGAGGCACTGGAACAGGCTGCCCAGAGAAGTTGTGGAGCCTCATCCCTGGAAGTGTTGAAGCCCAGGCTGGATGAGGCTCTGAGCAACCTGCTCTAGTGGGAGATGTCCCTGCCCATGGCAGGGGCATTGGAACTAGGTGATCTTGAAGGTCCTTTCCAACTCAAGCCATTCTATTATTCTATGAAAAGAATTCAGAAATACCAAAACAAAAATAATTCACCCACTTGATGACTCACATCCCTGACTTGCACAGCAGGTCTGTTTGAGTTTCATCAAAGAGGTGGAGATACAGCATTGCAGTGACAGGCCAAGGAGATGGAGACAGAAAGGCACCTCAGGGTGCTTGGAGCACCAGAGTCTCCTTACAGTGCGGTTTAAAGTGCCTAAATGTTGGTTTCAGGGCAAAGTCACCAGTTTCCACCAGCAGTATTGCTGAGCACCACTAAGAACCTGGAGCAGCTCCGTGGCCTCTCTCACAGGAGAGTTTTGGTGACAGTAAAAACAAGACGGAAAAGAGCCTGTGGATGATAGAATCCTAGAATCATAGCATAATTAAGGTTGGAAAAGACCTCTAGGATCATCAAGTCCAACCTGCTACTCAATGGCTCCATAATCACTAGACCATGCCCTGAAGTGCCCTATCCAATCACCCTTGGACACCTCCAAGGACAGTGACTCCACCACTTCCCTGGGCAGGCTGTTCCAATGCCTAACCACTCTTTCAGGAAAGAAATTCTTCCTAAATTTAGAAGTGCCACTGTAATTAAATACAAGAAAACTCACATGAATACAAATGTAAACATGCACAGTATCAAAAAAGTGGAAAACTGAATGTCTCATAGCAGTGTTTCCAGCCTTTTTACAAGTTTCTGGCTAATTGAGATTTAAAAAGAAAAATTCTCAATTGAAACATCTTTTGATTATGGGAGAATCCATATTTCACTTCAAATAACAGTTGGACTGCTAATCCTTTTGGCTGAGTATAAATATCCTGAAATCATGACTTACGGACTCAGAAAGCAAAACAAACAAAAGGAACCCTACATTTATTAATTTTAAAGCTCTTTTGACTATTAATTCAACTGATGCTTTCAAGGCCTTGTCACGGAGCCCCCCCAAAACAAACAGCAGCCGCTATCCAAAAATGGGCTTTATTGCAACCAGGGTTGCCAGCACTCTTTTTAACTAAACAACAGGTTCAGATGTCTGTTGGGAATTAACTACTACACAACTGATTCCTAAGTTTAAGGAATGACAAACCAAAATGGGCAAACCCTCACTCATAAAAGGGGAAATCTCCCACACCAGAGTGCCCGAGATACCACTCACCCAAAAGGAGGGCGAGGCTCACGCAATCCACGGAGACTCCCTCAATCCGTGGAAGTATCCTTGGATGGCCTGTCCAAGGGGAGGGTCCGACTGCCAGGCCTGCTGCTCTGTGAAGAACCAACTCCCCTGGCTTTCAGGCAGGACCCCATTTATATCCCAGTCGAAGGTGCACTGGGGTCATTCACATTGGCTGAAGGACAGACCCGGACGAAACATGGAAAAGCGCACACCCTGAGCCTGTTTGCTGAGGGGTCCAGACCCTGAGGTGCAGTTAAGCACCGTGAGGTGCAGCTGAACGGCCAAGGCCTCAAACTGCTCCGGCCGAGGCGCCAAACTGCTCAGCACAGCTCATGCGTTTTGTCTGTGGGGTGGGCTGTACCTGCCACAGGCCTGCCTTGCAGTTTCATGAACACTTCAGTTTTAGCGCATCTTACACGTGCTCAGTGTAAGATTTTTTTCTCCACATAGCAAGTATATGACAGGCATAAGAGTAGGAGTAATCCCACATGCGCATATTAATGCCTTCCTACATTTTCTGAAGATATCAAGAAGGTGGATGTCAAAAAAAGAAAGTCCCTAAGTATAAAAATGTCAGCAATTTCTCTTATTTTTTTTAGGTTCTTAGATTATGACAAGTGAAGACGTAGCACTGGGCACGTCCTCATCGCAAGTCACCAGTCTGCCTTTGCGCCGCCTCGGGCACAGTCTGGGGCAAAAAGAGCTGCACAAAACCAGCTTGAGGCAAAAATTGATGTTCTCATGAAACCACGAGCCGCTCTGCTGGCCGACACTCCCGTCTGGAGGGCAGCAGCACTCCACCGCAAATGCTTTTCTTTGCTGTCAACCAGCAATTCAACGAACAACACGATCCCTCGTCTGCTGGCTCACGTTTGAATGGGTTCCAACTCCCAATTATCCGGGCTTGGCTTGATTCAGAAAGTCAATCTGAAGCGTTCCACCAGCAGCAGCGACAGCAGACAGGCAGCCAGGTTGGATGAGCGCCGTCAGTCAACAATCTGGCTGTGAAGCATGGACCTTCTCCCGCATTGTTGTCAGAAACATCACCTTCCTCTCCGCCACACAGAGAGATTTCGGAACAGGCACGACAAGAGTTAAGAAAGGGTGGGTGGGAGGACTTTTAAGCCATGGCAAAGGGGGTTCTCCATGGGGTGAAAAGCAGGATGCAAACTCGCTCGTCTTTGTTTCACATTTTCCACCCTCAGAGACAGTAACTGCATGAGGTTCAACAAGTTAAAGCGCCAGATCCTGCATCTGGGCTGGGCCAATCGCAGATGCAATTACAAACTGGATGCAGAGTGGGTTGAGAGTAGCCCTGAAGAGGACTTGCGGTTGCTGATTGATGAGAAGCTCAACATGAGCCAGCAGTGTGCTCACATAGCTCAGAAGGCCAACCAGATCCTAGGATGCATCAAGAAGAGTGTGGCCAGCAGATCAAGAGAGGTGATTTGCTCTGCTCTTGTGAGACCCCACCTTGAATACTACATCCAGTTCTGGTGTCCCCACCATGAGAGAGACATAGATCTGTTGGAACGAGTCCAGAAAAGAGTCATAAAGATGATCCAGGGGCTGGAGCACCTCTGCTACAAGGATAGGTTGAGGGAGCTGGTAGCTTGGAGAAGAGAAGACTCTGGGAGGACCTTATTGCTGCCTTCCAATACCTGAAGGGAACCTCCAGGAAGGCTGGAGAGGAACTTTTCACAAGAGTGTCCAGCAATAGGACAAGGGGAAATGGTTTTAAGCTGAAGGAGAATAGGTTTAGACTGGATCTTAGGAAGAAGTTCTTCAGTAATAGGATGGTGAGACTCTGGAATAGGTTACCCAGAGAAACTGTGGATGTCCCCTCCCTGAAGGTGTTCAAGGCCAGGTTGGATGAGGCCTTGAGCAACCTGGTCTAGTTGAGAGCTTTCCCTGCCCACAGCAGGGAGGTTGGATTAGATGATCTTTATGGTCCCTTCCAACCTAAGCCATTGTACAATTCTATGATTCTGTAATTGTAAGAGAGCATTTGCAGGGTGTGTGACAGAATGGTTGGTATTTGCTTACATTTAATTTTTATCAGCAGGTGGAGAGATGACGAGGAAAGCCTCGGAGCCTCCACGGTGCCACTTAAATCTGAGCCGATCGCAGGGCTTCTGCCAGTGTCTCGCTCCAACTAAACGTACCCGCTCTCGTGTGGATCAGGCCTTTGTGCTTTCACAGCAGCACAGGCATCTGTCAATCCTCCAATCTGTGCTTCGGGCCTGGCTTATATAGGTCTAACTGATTAATTAATCTCTGTGCAGCAACTGGAAAATGTAAAGTGCTACATAAAAGATAAGTATTACTATTACTAAATCTGTACTCGATGAGTGTGACTTGACATAAAGTGGCAGGTTTTATCTTACTCGTTGCTACTATCTGAAAGAGACCATTGAGAGCAAATTTCTGGAGCGTAATTTATTCTGTAGACATAGTGGGGATAAGCGGTGTACGGGAGCAACTTACGCCACGTGCACCACGGGAAGTGCTTTGCTGACAGAATACGTGATGATTTTATTTTATTTTATTGGATTATTTTTTTTCATGCGTTGCTGCACTCACTACCTGTGACTTGGAGGCTCAAACGCTGGGACATCAGCTGGGTACGCCGTGCTCCCTCAGGAAATTTGGACTAATAAATCAATTGCAGCATATGGCTGCGGAGCCCTCAGCAAGATGCGGAGGGTGAGGTGTTGCGGGAGCGCGGCAGACTGTAATGGTAGAGGCGTGACTGGAAAGCGGTGACATTTGGGGTTGCCTCTGAGGAGACACTGGAGAGAATGAGAGATCTGTTGGAACGAGTCCAGAGGAGGGTCATAAAGACGATCCAGGGGCTGCAGCACCTCTGCTACGAGGATAGGCTGAGGGAGCTGGGATTGTACAACCTAGAGAAGAGGAGACTCCAGGGGGGACCTTATAACTGCCTTCTAATACCTGAAGGGAACCTACAAGAAGGTTGGACTTTTCACAAGAGTGTCTAGCAATAGGACAAGGGGAAATGGTTTTAAGCTGAAGCAGAACAGGTTTAGACTGGATCTTAGGAAGAAGTTCTTTAGTACAAGGGTGGTGAGACTCATGAACAGATTGCCCAGAGAAGCTGTGGATGTCCCCTCCCTGGAGGTGTTCTAGGCCAGGATGGATGTGGCCTTGAGCGACCTGGTCTAGTGGAGAGGTGTCCCTGTCCATGACAGGGAGGTTGGATTAGATGATGTCTGAGGTTTGTTCCAACCCAAGCCGTTCTATGATCATTCTATGAGATGGGTGGCACAGCTCGGGGGCTGCAGTGCTTAACTCTCTCCAGACTGGTGTTTCTTACAGCGTTTGTTGGCCGGGCAGAAGGACCAAGGGTGAGAGGGGAGACAAACTGGGAAGTAATGCAACTGGTAAATATATATGTATATATAACTAATATTTACATCTCATGTACTTGCTGAGAGCCTAGGCTACTGGGAATTGATCCTGACTATTCCCTTTGGGCTGTAGGCTAATATAAATATTTAATAATAACGAAAATAATAGCAAGTAGCTTTGAAAATAGAGAACTCTGTAGGCAGTTGTTTTTATTAATAGGAGTGTGGAACATTTGTTACTTTAATGGTTGCTAAATATCTCATGTCTACAAAGCCAACATGAGCACAAACACGACAAATCGTGCCTGTGTGGCTCCAGCAGGAAAGCAGGTCAGAATCCCCCTCCTGGATAAACACCCACTGCTCCAAATGAAGTAGGTCACCCTTATCCAAATACTCATCATGTCTCGGATCTGAAGAAGTGCAAAACTGATTTCGACTGTGCTTAATTTGTCAGTATTCAACTAAGTGAAATACAAAATCCATGGGAACGGAACCTTATTAGTTTTAACGGGGAAAAGCAGGAAGGGTGAGAGTTCCTTCTGCTGACATTAAGCTCCCGCAGGTACCCAGGTATGCCCAAAACTGTCACTTAAAGAGCAATGAAGTGGTGATGCTGCACAACGCGAACTCTTCCATTCCCTGTCTTTGCATTGAAGTCAAGCAGCTTAGTGTCTCACTTAATTTCTTTGGATTTGGTCTTCTTGAAAGAAAAAACTACGTCAGTGCTGCTGGCTTGTCTTCTGCTTTTTATCCCCCGACCGTTTATGTTTCTTGGCACCTTTTTTTTTTTCAAAATAGCGAAGGAATCGGTCCCAGTGCTCGCACAAAGAGAAACTGCTCACATGAGCACAATCTCTGACTTCTGCCCTTGCTCTGGTTTCTCAACCCCTGCAGCCACAGCCTAACAGTGTGCACATGTTTGACTGCTCTAAAGTAAGAATTCTGTAATTCTGTAGTTCATGTTTGGCTGCTCTAAAGCCAGAGAGTGTAAATCCACCTGGTTAGTCGTGTAAACCTCATTTTTTTAGTAAGTCAGGTGGTACAAGGCTCTGCTTAGGATCAAGATCCCTCCCCTAACAGATGCAGTTTTTTGTTTCAGTCTTCAAAGCTTTCCCTAGCATTCTCTCTGCTCCTTCCTGTTCCTCATCTTCCAGGTTTTCCCAAAATTGTGTAGAAAGCACCTCACCATTAAAAGGATTTAAGTTAATAAATGATAAATCCAGCCAGTATCAGGTAATGTGTCACAGCCTCAGGAAAAGAGAAAGATCAGGAGCAAACCTCAAACTCAAAATATGTGGTTTCCTTGAAAAGCCTCAAACGCACCAAGAGAAATTTTTCTTCTTGTGCCAAGCAAGGTTTCTGGACAAGTTCCCGAGCATAGCTTTCTTGTGGATCTCTTGCAAAGTCCCCAAATCTGCACTTAAAAAAATGTTTCTGGCCTCTGAATTAACAAGAAAAACAAAAGTAAAGTAACTGTAAGGAAAAGGGGAAAGAAAAAGCCTCTGAGAAAATGTTTCTTTTTTTACTCCCCTCTTTTTCAAAGCTACCAAGTGTGTGAGGAAGTGCTGTATAAAAGCAACTAGAGGGGGCAGAGAGTGTGCCAAAGGGAGGCAAATGCAGGGGAAGAGCGAGGAAGAAGGGAATCTGCGCTTCCAGTATCAAACTGGCATGCTGCTTCTCACCATATTCCACATCTTTTTCCTCATGTTAGATCATTTGGTTATCATCCTAGTTGTCAGCAGCAATGCCACACAGGATTTGCTTGACAAAACTGGTTGTATCAGGGAAAACTGGAAAGAAATTTTGTGTGATCTAAATTAAGCTGATGCACTAGAAACCTGAGCACGTGTGCAGATGGTGACCTGGAGTCACTATAGGGCCTTAGGTGATGAGCACAGAAAAGATGTTAATTTAACCTCCCGAAGGTCAAAGGCAAGACAGGACCTCAAGATGATCCTAATCAATGACCTCATTATGCAAGATCTTCAACCTGATCCTGAAGTTCATGCCAGGGTCTAATACAAAGCTCACCGACTCCACTTGATTTTAGGTGAAACTTGTAGTATAAACCCCTCAATCCCTTAGAGAGAAACAGCAGATGTGGCTCCAAGCTTCTCAGCCACCAAGGTGGACTGTTACCCTCAGATGGAGTTACACTTGGCCAGGCCACTTGTTTAGCAGGAGAAGATGGGGGGAAAGCAAGATGGAGGTCAAGGACAAAAGCCTGAATAAAGAGGGCTCTTTAGTCCCACTTTTGCCAGGGAGAGGGGGTGAAGAAATTTGGAACTTTTTTTTGCTGGGCACTTGTTTTCAACCCTGGTTGCAAATTCCAGTTTCAACACCTTTTCCCTCCTAGCCATAATACATTCACTCGTCCAGCAGGAGAGGCGGTGGGCTGTGGGCTATCCCAGCAAGTTTGCTGTCCTTGGCAGCCTCCTGCCCTGCACCCATGTCTGCAGCTCATCATTGCCAATGCTGCCTCCTGTGATGGGACAGGAGGTGAACGTTGAACTCTGTCTGCAAGTGGCTTACTTGTTCCACAGCCCTGTGACTGTACAGCTCTTCAGATGCTTGTTCAGGCACACACACACAGCAGAGAGATTTTTAGCTGTCTCAGCATCCCAGGAGATGTTTGGGTTTGGATTTTTCTTTACTATTTTGGAAAGTTTTGTTTGTTCCACCTCTTATTTCTTTTTTTTTATAGTCAGTCTCTGTGCGTCCATCACTAACTCTCAGTTTGCGACAGACCGTAGGTGCTGCAGGGGAGAGTTATTTGATTCAGTATCAAACTGTGCAATATAAAATTATTGAGTAGCCTTATTATTGAAATAACTCTTCGGTGTCTCTCACATTCTGATGTTGGACCTCTTCCATTTCTTTCTATATAGTCCTGCATTTGGAAGCAATTTGTGTCTTGGAACAGCAACCCAGAATTATTGGCTAGCATTGTGTATAACGTCATGAGTGCTAGACATTTATAAGCTTAGCGGGTTTGTCAGGAGAGTATCAGCTTCCGCTCCTCACCTTATTACCAGAGGTGTTCTGGCTGACCCTCGAGTTGCCCCAGAGTTTTAGTCATCTAGAAGTTTTGGCTTCAAAATCAATAGTAGTTTCAACGATGTTTATATATCTTCAGCCGTAACAGAAAGCAGCGGTGTCTGCATCCCTCCGATGTTGCAGGCAATGGTCTCTAACAGCTGACAGAGCAGAGAGGAGCTCGACTGGCTTGGGCATGCTCTGCTGAATTGGATTTTGAGACCCTGAACACAGTATTTACTTTTTGTCTTTCTTCTGTGGTCTGTAAAATGGATGAGGTGGGTATGCAGAGGATGGAGGAAGGAAGCAGGGAGAAGAATTCCCCCTTCTTCTTTTCATTTATCATTATTTGCACAAATATCTATATGAAGTGAAGTTGCATTTGTGGCAAATAGACGTTGCTACAACAGACACTTGAAAGACGGTCTGTCTAAGGGTAGAGTTTTGCACCATACTTGGAGACCTTCCTGGTGGCAGAAGAGAGAGGCAGGATCCGTTGCAATCCGTGCAGTACAGACATGTGCACAAATGAGAAAGTCAGAGAAGCCACGGGCTTAAATTCCTGTCGAGGGGAGTGTAGCTGAAGGATTCCAGCATGACATCTTACCATAGCCGGGCTGCTTCCAGTGATACATCGAGTATATGTCATTTGGACACCATATACCAAACAAAAAAAAACCAACAAAAAAAAAAAGGCAAACAAATGCATGCAAAATGTGATAATTGGTTCACTTCTCCAGTGTGGTTTGTTCAAACTAAACAGATGCGCTTCGCTTTCCAGAGAAATCTCCGTTTCTTGTATTCGAGGTTTGAAAGGCACTTTGAACACACAACCAAGCCACTTGACATGGAAAAGGAAAGGTCATCAGAGAAACAGACTGGACACGGTTTCATTCTAATTCTCTAAACAGATTATAATAGTCATTGACCTACGAATACAACGGCTGCTGCCTTAATAGCGCTTTTCAGCAGCTTGGATAAACACTGCAAGTCAAGAGTTGGCTTCCACGTTGGGTTCTGTTGCGTCTCCTGAACAGATGATGGCATTGTAGCCCTGCTGTATTCTGCAAACCCAGCCAAGGTACTCCCAGAGCGAGATCTCGATTTGATTGTGCTACGCACGCTTTAGCAGCTTAAGATTTTGCCTTTCGCTTTTCATGTCTTCAGTGAAACAGATGAATGCTATAATAGCAGTACTTTCTACAAGGAAGACATGAAATTCCTACATTTATAATAAAAAAAGTGTTACCAACCTCATTGTAATTCAGACTTGAACTGTTCACCCTGTGCACGTCCAGAAACTCATTCTCTAATACTAGATGCAATGATCTCTGGAGGGAAGTTTTCCATCTGTTTCCTTATGATGTTAAGCTGTTAGTGCTGTTCATTATTTATTACATCTACTGGTGTATGTTAATCTATGATTTTCTTCCTGTCTGGTATTAAGAATTCAACTTGGTTAGTGTAAAAAAAAAAAAAAACCCACGAGGATTTGCATATTACATATTGATATTTAGCGTATTTCGGGTGGGGGGAGATAGGGGACTGTAATTGCTCCCAAGCTGCTTTCGTGCTAGCAGATAATTTATATTTAATTCAGTGATACAGAGCTAAATTAACCACTTAAAATGGAGTTAAATATAGACGTATAGTGCTATATATATAGGTGGAATCTGCCACCCATACTCAGGTTGAAGAGCATCATCTCTGCTTGATTTCAGCGGGACTACCGCAGGGTAAGGTGCCTCTCAGGATGACCCAAGTAGGCAGAATCAGGCCCATCATAAATACTTACGAGTATATATTTCACCTATATGATTGAAAATGCCTATGGGAGAGTGGGAGCTTTTAAAAAGACCAGCATGTAGTTACCCATGTGTACATTAAGGGAATATTGACACCTGTGTGGTTTATTTTGTGTATTTTCACATCTTCTGTTACTGAAAGGTGCAGAGGGTTTTGGTTATTATTTTGTTCTACGTAGAATAAATGACTAATTCTCTCTTTGGGGTGAGGAATGTGTTCAGCTGGACTCTCTGCTCCTTCCCAGAAATTATTACCTTTTACTGGAACTAGAATTCTTGTCGAGTTTATCCCATTTCGTCGCCGGTTGCATTAAATACAAACAACGGTTTAGATGTCACAACACAGCTGGGAGGGATAGCGTTTGTGTTATTATTTGCAATTATTGTATCAGGAACAGCTCTTTACATTCAGCATCTTGCTCACGGAAATACCTCAGAAGATGTACAGAAATAAGATCAGTATCTTATTACACTGTAATTAAAGTATCAGTTTGGGCTGTGAGACATTATCTGGATCAGCCATTGAGGTTACTCTTAACAATACCGATTCCTTTGGAATAAATATATGTGTTTCCAAACTGCATAATGGGAAGTTTTAGCACATCATTCTCACATGTAGTGTCTTTTGATGTGATGTAGAATTGTAGATGAACTGAAATGTTCGCTTTCCTGTCATGTAGCTGGTTCTTTATCATAATATAGATGTTATTAAGATAAAATCTGTCTCTCCATATTGTAGTATTATAAAACTCAGAATTAGAAATGCTTTATCATTTCTGAAGAACAAAGACTATGACTGCTTTAAACAATATCAAAGTCAGACTATCTTTATCAGGGGGGAACACGAAGGAAAGCACCAGTATTTACCAAAGCCTAAGTTAATTTTTGTCAGACTTAACACAGGATGCTTGCAACTACCAGGCAAAATAATCACCAAATGATAAAGCAAATAAGCTTTGCTGGTGGGTTTTTTAGCACTTTTATTAAGTGGTAGCAGAAGCCACCTACCTGGGAACAAGATTGCTTGATGGTACATCTGCTGTTTCGACTCCTGCTTTCGTGGAGTAAATCAACACTGCTTTGACAAGCCAGTGGAGCTACGTTGACTCACACCTTCTATGCAATATGTATAGGGTACCAGATCGGTAAATACAAAGGTTCTATTAAGGTGCCCGGGGCACTAGAAAAATTCCTGCTTTTGTACCCATTGAAGATCACCTCTACAAGATTGCACCCCTTGGAGGAGTTTTGGAGAGGATGTGTAGAAGCAGTTACTGACAGATTGCAATCTATCTTCTCACAGTGACACCATCCAGCAATTTTTTGAAAAGGACCTGGAAAAGTGTGGTTAGTTCCCATGTAGCCACAAAGCTCTCTCGGAATCCTCAAAACCTATCCTCCATGCTAAGGATCTAGAGGTCATCTCTATAAGATATCTTTTACAGAGACCATCTTCCCTCCCTGCTCTGGCATCATTTGCTTTTCAGAAGGTTTTAAAGGGAAGTTGTGATACTAAATGAGCAGGGGAGGGGTGTGAAATCAAGACGTGTAAAGCCAAGAGATGTCGGTGCTGGGGTTACGTGTGCGGTCACTGAGTAACCATCAGTAACCGCGGGAGCAGCTTCTCAAGGCCTGTGAGCAAAGCATTGCAACCTTGACCTACCCAATTAAAATCTGCAGCTTTACTAGTTATTTTTTAAGCTATAACTTTTGTGTTAAACGAGTCAAAGGCAATGTACATGTTTTGAGATAGAGCAGCTCCAATGTGTGACACTGCCTGCTTGCAGAGCCAGCAGGCTCAGGCCTTCTTGGCCAAAAAGGGTTCTTCGGGGTCTGTCCCAGGTTCCCTTCACTGTGGGGAGAAAGAGCTGGTGAAGAAGAGGTTGATTCCCCTGGCTTAAATGTCTGTGTTGGAGGAGATGAATCACTGCCCTTTTTTGAGTCTATTTTTTTTATTCCATTAATTATAAGGGAAGGTCAGAGTGAATAGATAGGAGACACATGAAGGTGATACTTTCTGCTGGATTGCAGTCCCAATGCTGCAGGAAAATCCTGAACCACATTTATCCACTCTCTGCTCAGACCAGCACTGCTGAAACAAAATAGAGCTCACAGCCTTGCTGGTCTCCACTCCAGACTGCTGACTGGACACAAAATTTCATACTGACCTTACAAATGAAAGGCATGGCCATTGTTGGTGCTCCTCCTAGGGTATGTTATGGCCTCACTTCATCATCATTCTGCAAGCAGCTCACCTGGAGTACTGCATCCAGCTCTGGAGCCCCCAACACTAGAAGGACATGGATCTGTTGGAGAGGGTCCAGAGGGCATCAAGATGATCAGAGGGCTGGAGCAACTCTCCTGCAAGGACAGGCTGAGGGATTTAGGTCTGTTCATCCTGGAGAAGAGAAGGCTCTGGGGAAACCTTAAAGCGGCCTCCAGGATCTGAGAGAGCTACAGGAAAGCTGGGGAGGGTTTTTTTCTAAGGGCCTGTGGGGATAGGACAAGGGGCAATGGTTTGAAACTAGAGCAGGGGAGATTTAGATTAGACAGGTGGAAGAAGTTCTTTCCTCTGAGGGTGGTGAGAAACTGGAATGGGTTGCCCAGAGAAGTTGTGGTTGCACATCCCTGGAAGATGCAAGTTGATGAGACTTCCCTGGAAGAGCAAGCTGGATGAGACTCTGAGCAACCTGGTCTAGTGAGAGGTGTCCCTGCCCATGACAACGGGTTGGAACGACACGATCTTTAAGGTCCCTTCCAACTCAAGCCTTTCTGTGATTCTATGATTCTATGTTTGGCCCACCAAGTCAGTTAGCTTATAGCGGGGCAGTTTTCTTTAGGTATCCTTCCACTGCAGCTGTCTTCTGCCTAAGCTGCGCATAGTCTTTAGTCCTGTCTGGGTACTACCAAACCCTTTTAAGAGCTGGTAGCCCAACGACAGGTGCTCTGTGCCTGCGTTTCTCCATGCTTTCCCACAACACTATCAATGGATAGTCATATGTGACTACCTGGTTAGTGTTCAGTGGTGGTTCAGGTTCTCCGGGTCAGACATTCCCACCTGCCCAGGCACTTTGGCAACGGCAGCGTTCATGTCACTTCAATCACAGCCAGTTTCAGAAACTCTTAAAATTAACCCTTGGTGTCAGTGTGAATCAGGTTTTTGTTGAATTGTCTTTGGGATTTGGTTTCTTTTTTTTTTATTATTTTTTGATAACCAGTTCAACAGACAAATGCAAGTCTCCACAATTATTAGTGTAACAAAGATTATACAGTACGGTTTGTAAGCTGCTCCTTCACAACAGAAGCACGTCTGTTGAGCCTCACTGAGTTTGCCTGAAGACCTTTTAGAACATTTGATGTCAGAAAATGATGTATAAAAGTGTGGAGGCTGCTTCCCTCCTGCTAACAGGGGTTTAGTACATAACCTATGGCAATTCCTGCACAGTGTGTTCCACTGGATGCGAAGAGATGTGAACTATCCACAAATAAATATATTTTTATATTTGTTTGGAAGGATTCTTAACTATGAATATAGATTTTCACCTTTTTTTTACAGTCAGCTCATCCAAAACATTAGCTCTTAGAGCCATGTACTCTTGTAAAATCCCACGTGCCAGTCAAAGAAAGAGAGAGAGAATGGCAGAGAGAATTCTAGCATTTACCAGCTCAAGAATAAGTTGAATATATAAATCCAAAAGCTCTCAAACAAGTAGATAGAATCCTAAACGGATTCAAACAAAAATACAAGATTTTTAACCCTTCCACTTGGCAATGCTGCATGATATACCATTACTTCAGAGAACTGAGAACTTGCTGGCAGCAGCTTAGATGATCTAACAGCACTTTGTTCAGCCCCCTGCAAAAGTGGAACTACCTCCTGCTGCTAATAAAAGATCCAGCCATGTCACCACGTTTGTAGATGCCGAGAATGCCCTGGGTCACGTTCAAATGGGATGGGGGTGGAGGATAGATTAGCAGAGAGGAGACAGTCAAGAGTGGAACAGTGAGAGCAGCTACATGAGATGGAGAGCTTCACCCACAAACAGGCCAGAGAGGCTGAAGGAATGAGAAAGGACTTCTCTAAGACAACGCACTATTGAATGCTCACTTTCCATTTCTTCAAGAAGACATCTGGGAAGACCCAGAAATGAAAAGGCTGGAAATGGAAATCCTCGACCCACCTTTTCCTGCTGCTGTTTTCTAGACAGAGAGTATGGCAGAGCACGACCATGGGCTCTGCTCAGGCAGCAAGATTTGACCACTCTGCACATCTTCTTTGTGGTGGTCTTGGGAGATATATAATCATGTGAGAATCCTGAATGAGAGACTCTTTCAGAGCTTTCCAGGAAAGTACACTGTAAGAACTAATAGTTCTGGATTTACCAACTATCTACTTGTGCATATATAAAAAGATGTATTTATTTTATCTTGTTAAATAAGCTTTTAGCAGGTGGATTGCACCATCATAGCAGTAGCACTCTGAAACAGCAACTAAGATGGCACTTATGTTCTAAACCCTTATTTTCAGCCACTTACAACTTTCTGAGAAAAGTAGCTTTTGCAATGATTTATCGTGCTCCACCTGGGACCAGACACGATCATTTTGCAGATGAAAGGGAAGTTTTATTAACATCCATCCAGTCACTTAGCCAATTCGGAGTTGTCTGACTGAGAAAAAGCCTTTTTCACTTTTAAATCCAGCACATAAATTCTGGGCGCTGAGATAACTCCAGACTTGTTGGGGTTTTTTTTAAAAAAAAAATACAAATAGCAATTTCACCTGGGCTGAGTGGAATCTTCATCTTCCCCCTTTCTGAAGAAGAAACGACCAACTTAAGAATAACAAAACAGCATCGTGTGTGTCCATGTTCCTACCTCTGTGTGTGTGCATGTGGGGACCAATTTCAAAACCAAATTTGCAGAGGCAACATCTTGAACGTGGGTCCCTGGTAGTGAAAGACATGCCAGCCTTTAATCTTCTCCCCCAAACTGTCCCCACATGGAAAGTCCTTAAGTCTGTGCTAAACTGGAGCCTTGATAACTTAAAAGAAGGGAGATATTAATTATGCGGCTTGACAAATCTCCTTAGCTTTTTGACTGTTACCTGCACAGTGGTTGATAAAATGTTCAAGCTAATGGTATAAAGAAGTCAAATAATGATATTGCGGACTTACAGGTTTATCCTGGGATTAATAAATTACAGGAGTCCGCAGTGAGTTGTGTTTGAAGGGATAGCAGCTGGATCCTTGAAAACAGATGGCCTTCCTTGTCTAAGTAGGCTTGATCTTGTCTAATCTTAAAAGCTAAGCAGGTTTGGGCCTGAAAGATCCACCAGAGAATATCTGATGCTCTAGGTTGTTGCTTGTCTGTAGCAGCAATTGCTGCTCATAATGTGATATGAAATTTAATGAGAATTTTGCGAAAATAAACAAAGAAATGCAAAAATTGCAACTTGATTGTATGTTTTCCGTATTATTCTTGGTAGCATATTGCTAGAAATTTGCCATGTTCGCAGGATGATAGGAATTTAATGCAAGCTTCCTTTGCTTTAGCACACAATGCTTTGCTCAAATGGTAAAAAATTACCAGCCTGTTGCTGTGACGTAAAGCATGAGTTTTGAGAAAGTTTGCCCATGAACTGGAGAAATTTAAAAGTTCCGAAAAAATCCCAGATCCTCTATATTCACAGTATTTGTTGTTTCCTGAGCAGTATTTTTGGCTGCAGCCTTTCTGTCTTTTTCTAAATTGTTTTGGATGTACTTTTCTTGTGGATTTTCTTTAAAATCTGAGCTGTTAACACTGCAGCATGACCATTTAATCACAATCACTTCATATTTACGCACACAATGGTCCGATTCCCAGAGCTGGGTATGGCCAGAGGAGGCTGCAAGGCTCTGCACAGCTCATTTTGTGCGTGCCAAGGAAGTCAAGAGGAGGTCAGGTTCCTCCTCCAGTTCCCAAACCACTCTTGGGTAGGCAGGTTCCTGCCAGGCAGAACTACACGCGGTCATCCTTAGGCTAAGAGAGTTGAGGTTGTTCAGTTTGGAGAAGAGAAGGCTCCCAGGAGACCTTCTTGTGGCCTTACAGTATCTGAAGGGGGCCTACAAGAAAGATGGGGAGGGACTTTTTAGGATGTTGGGTAGTGATAGGACAAGGCGGGGGGGAATGGATCCAAACTAGAGGAGGGTGGATTTAGATTGGATGTTAGAAAGTTCTTCCCCATGAGGGTGGTGAGACCCTGGAACAGGTTGCCCAGAGAGGAGGTGGAAGCCCCATCCCTGGAAGTTTTTACGGCCAGGTTGGATGTGGCTCTGAGCAACCTGATCTAGTGGGAGGTGTCCCTGCCCATGGCAGGGGGGCTGGAACTCGATGATCTTGAAGGTCCCTTCCAATCCTGACAATTCTATGATTTTATGAACTCTGTGATTCAGCTTTTGAGAAGCAAATTTCCAGCATACCGTTTTGTATTTGCATTTGTGAGAAAGCACCAGTTTCTGAGCCAATGTTACTTGATTTTCTAAAAGCTGGGATCAGTAAAGATTTTGCTTTTGGCTTTGGAGAGAGCGGCACGAAGCCCTAAGGCAACTGGGGAGCGTTTATAGGTGACCGCTGGAGCTGGCTGCTGCTGAGTGCTGACTGCTCACACGACAAACACTGGTGTTCAAGACTGATCAGATTAATTAGTCTGTCAGCATGGAAGGATCTGGTTTATAGCTGCTTGACTATTTGTTATGGGGCTTTTTTTCTCAGCGCTGTTAACTAAACACAAACGCTTGAAAATGGCACTATTCATGAATCAAGTGAATATGGAGAGAATAATTGTCACTTCCTTCAAAAGCAACAATCCAAAAGGCTTTATAAAAGAATCTAGGATTAGAAAAATGCTGTTCTTCTCTGGTAATTTATTTTATATTGTAATGTATGATAGTCAGAGTGGTAAAGACTTGTATCAATTACAGCATTTCATTACACAGTAGCACAAAACATAACGTTGTGTAATAGTTTGCTTCCTTGAAAATAGGCAACTCTATCTCAGACAGTAAAATCCCCCTCAGAAATCCTCAGTTAAATTACATCAAATATCTCATAGTGTTGCAATCAAAAAAAAAAAAAATAGTATTTTTATGAAATCCAATTGAGGAAAATTAATTACTTCTACATAATCCAGGTTTTAACAACAGAAAATTTTACAACCAGCCTAGAATCTCGTAAATGCTCATTTTATGCACGTCATAGAATTTCTGATGACAAAATGAAACCTTTATTTTATACTACTTTCATACTGAATTTTATAAAAAGACAGGCTTATGAGCAAGGAAAATATTCAAATATTTATAAAGTATTTCTAGATCCCCTAAGTACATAAGTGTATAGAGATGCACATGCCCAAGACACGACGACGTGTGGTGTGTGGATGTGATCGCTTTCCTAGCGACTACAGTGTCCTTTGTAAGTCGTTTGTCCCACAAAACCAATTCAAATGTCTTCTAAGAACTGTGAGTCTCTCTGCAGATGGTGATAGCATTGTACTAGACAGCAGTCACCTGCAAGACCTCATACTCGCCTTGCATGTGCCTTTATTTTTGTAAATGTTTTTATTGATATAACAGAAACAGTTTTTACTAAAAAAATCAGTGTTCTTAAAAATTGTCAGATCCTGTCTGTGTTGATCAATTGTTGAATAATGTTGACCAATTCTGATAATTTTGATATGATGACAGACAATTGG
Source organism: Baryphthengus martii (assembly GCA_013396935.1). Taxonomy (NCBI): domain Eukaryota; kingdom Metazoa; phylum Chordata; class Aves; order Coraciiformes; family Momotidae; genus Baryphthengus; species Baryphthengus martii. The sequence continues at coordinate 218,848 of VWZK01017405.1, read as the reverse complement.
ACAAGCAATACAGCAGAAAAAAACCCTGAAATTCTCTCCATTAAAGACTCTCTTAAAACTAGAACTCATGCGGGTCTCACTTACAGAGATACTTTCACAAGTATTGCACAAACGACCAGATAGCTCAAGTGACTGATGAAAGGTTACACGTTAATAGAGTGGAAGAGTCATAAGTAGAATATAAAAAATATTCCTCGAAAATAAAGCCTTTAGTAATTTCCTTAATTTTCATCTTTATAGTACTAATTAGCAATTATAACCATTATTACCAGAATGGTAATATGGACTAGGTAAAGCTATGACTAGGTACTAAACTCTCATCAGATTACAATCTATAGAGACAAATTTTAATAATAAAATCCTTCTGCCCGCTCTATGTATAAAATAAGATATGACAACAGTCTTTGGAAGAGCCACAGAGAAAAAAATATTTCATAGCTATGTGTTTTGCCTCCAAGAAAAAAGGCAGGTGGCCCTACCAGCTCTGAGAACAGCTGTGACAGGAGCACTGTGCATTTCTGCACTACTTTTCACGTCACAATTTCAAGGAGGGGGCAAAAAAAAGCGCAGCTCAATATATCCTCCCCTTGGGTTCTAAGGCTTCTTGTCCCTACCTACGTTTCAGAAAATTTTTGAGTGCTCATTGGAAAGTTTAAACTCCTTTGGTTTTTGGGAGCCCAGCTTAAGCTGGATGAGTCTGTTTGTTCTGAGGTGCAAAGGTCCTGCAACTCCTCCCGTTCCACACATGGGAAATGGCGTGTTCAGCACTTCTAAAAATCAATCTTCATGAACTGAGGAAAAACTAAGGCCAATTTCAACTCTTGTCAAATTAGTAGAAACAACGAGTAGTGAAAACAAATGAACAGAACACCTAACTAGTTTTTTTTTTTAAATTCACTTTTGAAGGCTTCTTTCCAGTGCACTCTTCATTCACTTTGGAGACTAGTGGAAAAGGACTTCAGAAGGTGTCCCAACCGTTGCAAAGACTTACTGGTCCATAAACCTTCCCATGAGACCAAAAGGAGTCCCAGCTTACTGAGGGAGTAGCATCAAGTCTTGCCAGAAAGATGAAAACTATGAGGAGGGTGAAGGAGAGGCAGAAACAAGTAGCCTGAGGGGGCAGGTGGGTTTATCAGCTCCCCAGATGCTGTTACAAGCACCGTGTGGAACAGCATCGACGACTGCATTTACTACATCCCCAAAGGGACACCTTGATATACTCGTTTCTGCATTGGTGGAATAAGCAAATATTAAAATTGACACGTTGTAAGATGGTTTTCTCAGCTGCACTAAATAAAAGAAAAAAGACCAAAACCCTGAGGCTTTGTCAGGTTGAATAAACCACTAGGATGAAGGGGGTGAACCGATAAAGACCTAGATCCAAGCTACAGAAACGAATACGAAAACACTTCTTATTTATTTATTTATCTATCTTTTTAAAGGGAATAGGGTGTTGGGTCAGTCAGCCAGTGTGTCTGAATTGTATTTTTGAATGAATGTGTGATCTTACAAAGACAGCTTCCCGGGTGGTTAAATGTGGGGGAAGGCTGTTGCGCTTTCTGATGCAAAACAACTTTGAATGGCAACGCCATTATTGGCATATTCATTTAATCATAGTTTAATTCATAGCCTCCTATTATTTTCTGAAAATGATTGATGCGAAAGGGTACAAAAAATGTTTTGAAAATCAGATTAGTACCAAAATGAGACTATTTCAAAACATAGGTAGCTTTGGAAAAAAATGTGCCTGATTTTGATTAAGCAGCCTACAAAAAAAAAGAATTGCACTATTTTTCACTTACTTTAGAAGTGGTATCATATGTGTATATATATATATATATATATTTCAGTCACCATTCAACTAATTTTTAAATACATATATATATGCACCAGTTTAAAATAAAAATAGATATGAACTTTCTCAGTTAATGGCTTAGTGTTTCACTTTCAACAGCAAACTCTAAACCGTTTCCTCTATCTTTGGAAATTATTTACCAAATAGTAGGAAAGTGTAGCACAGATGTTTTCATAGTGCCTTTCTGTGTACTGCTACCTCATAGACTCATTATTTGCCCACAGTTCACTTTCTTAAGTATTTATAACTGCCAAGTTTATACTTCCAGGTAAGTCATGGAAAACAATTGGTTAAACAATGTTTAATTTCTTCCAAAAAAACCCCACCAAATAAACCCAAACAAACCCAACAAAACCTTCCAACTATTATTTCAGAACTTAGCAAAACTTCTAACATTCTTTTACTTCTTTTTTTTTTTGTTTTGTTTTGGTTTTTTGTTGTTGTTGTTTGTTTTTTTTTTATTCAAGGAATTCTATTGTAGCTCCTTGAGATGCAAGTTTGACCTGATGACTCCCTTCTCTGGTTAATTAACACTGGCTTCACCACTCTGCTTCAGGATTATAATTGGCTCAACTTGCACAGTGATCTTAAGAATATATATACTCTTCTCTTAACTGTTTTACTCCATGAAAAAATCTCAGTATTTAGCATTGTTTTCCTTTGCTAAAGAGCGAAGGAAATGTTGAGGACATGGTCCAGCACATCACTGAAGTGGGTTCACACCTTAAAATGTGTGAAAAGCCCCATGGGCTTCTCCCATCTAGGTTATCTTCGTCACTCTGATATTTAAATGCTTAACAAATTTATTTCATAACTTTGCTCTCCCTTTCTGTCTCTCCTACTCACCTTCTTCTCCTTCCTCTTCTACAAGTTAGGTTTTCCTGTGCTTTACCAGGGGCAAGCTCAAGCCAGTAATGCATTTTGTTTGGAAACCAGCTGAATTTGTATGGTATTCTTACCGGTGATGCTGTAGATATAGTGCTCATGGGGTACCATGCAAGGAAAAAACCTTGGGAGAGCAGCTGCCTTTTACTGCCAGTGTTCAGACTCTTTCAAGATCCTCCAGAGCTTTGCCCATGTCTTCCAGTGATAGTCTATGTTCAAAAGCGGGAATCCCCTTTCCCTGCAAGCCTGGTGTTTATTTGGTCTGGGGTCATTCTGGTACCTCTGAGTTGATTCTGCCAATTTGGACCAGTCACTGAGATCTGGGCCAGCAAGTGTCCCAGGTACTGTGCAACCAGGCAATAGAGTTGAGGTTCGGATGGACCTGTGCTGTGACTGGAGAGGCCTTTCGAGGCCCAGTTCTGCTCACAGTGTTCAAACAAGCAAGGATAATGAAGGAGATCTGACCCATAATGCATCTTCAAAGGTGCTGAGAGACCTTTATACGATGCTGCTTTCACAGTGTTCCTTGGAGTTATTATTGGTTCCACCTACACTAATTCACTCTCACAGAGCCTGACCCAGAAAAGAACTAGTCCATGTTTCATCTGACACTATCCTCAAAATTAATAAAAATGAGTGAAAAATAGCTGAAGAGGTTATTTTCTAATGTCTACCTTCAATTGGAAAAGGAAATTTCACCTTTTTCTTTTAACTCCATCCGGTATTTTCGAAGGTGTAAGTCTAATTCTGCTCACTGAGAAAAAGTATAATACTGTAATATCTGGGCACAAAAACACCTGCAAAGTGGGACAACCACATCCAGCAGTCTTTACTTGGTCTCGATTCAAAGGTCCTTGTTAAAATGTCAGTAAGGCAATTTTTAAAGAACCAACCGAGGGACGGGGTCAAGTAAAGGCATTTTGGCATCCACAGAACAGAACAGTGCTCTGAAAGTTCCAAAAAGGCTGTTAAAGCTTAACAACCAGCAAGATGTTGTGTAGGTGTGTTTATGAAAGAGAGAAGCATGCAAGAAAGTGCTCAAGGAAGTCTCGCTTGCCTGAAACTGGAAGCAGATTTAAAATCGTGTGGGGCTGACAGAGCCAGCAGGATAGCAGGAGCCTTAATAAGCCTGGAAAAATACTTGCCATGCTTCCCAACTCAAATTGACCTCTTTTATCTCCTGGTTCCTTCTTGTGCCCACTTATAAGATGTAAGTTTTACACCCTTACCTCACTGTTAGGACAGAGACGTGGTTTTTCGTACTGAAAATTCTCATCAGCGAATATAGCACGCTTCTTTCCTCTGCCTGCACAAAGTGGTCACAATCTTATTGTCCATCCACAATGGCTAAAGATAGATTAGGTCTGCTGCAGGAGAAACCAAATCAGGATCAAAGCAGCTTATTGATTTATTGACAGCACCTAATTAACTGGCGATCAGGGAAGAATACTTTAGGGATCGATACCAGCAGCACAACAGATAAACCACAGCCCTAGAGTCTCCTGCCTATGACAGCATTTACGTGACTTCAAGGGTATCGGCAGCTCCTTTGAAATCAAATCTATTGCTACATCAAGGCCGCAGAGAACCTGTTTTCCAAATTATTTGCTTTTAGCTCACATAGATGAATTCATTTCTTGAAGCGCTATGGCTTCATAGCAACTCTATCCAGGATCATGAAGATCTAAGGAGATGCCTGGAATCGAAGCCCTCAGGTTGAATCCAGATAAGGAAGCAAATCTTTTGGTGCTGTGATCAGCTCTCCCTGTGTTTGGTCCTGACCTGTAATTCCTCTGTCCACTTTCAGACCATTCAAAATGAATGGTCTGAATGGCCAGCATGAGGAAGGGTTTCCCTGCCAGAGAAGCTGATGCAGAAACATCTTTTACTATTTTGCTTTTCCTTGCAAGAGCAACTTTTCAAAGGTACTACCTGTACAACTCCAAGTCCAAGCCACTTGCAAGATGCCGTGTGTTTTGGGAATTGGGGAATTTTTGTTGGAGTTGGGGGGTAAGGTTGCTCTGGAAGGGAAAACCTCCTGCGGAGCAAAGGGCCAAGGGATGCAAGTGATACAGGGAAATTTCGAACGCATTTTCTTTCATCTCTTTCCCAGCAACACCACATGGAATTGAACGACACATCTTCATTTCTTTCTATATTGGCATGAAACCTCTTTACTCTTCCTTTTCACCGTCACTTTCTTCTAGTGATGATGAATGTCATACAAACAGCACAAGCATAATAAATTGGTTCTTAATTTCCTTCTAGCCGATCTTGGATTTGGCTGGTGGCTATAAGCAAAGCAAATGTACTAAAAAAAATAAATGGTAGGTTTTGAAAATAAGGATCTGATTGTCATAGCCAAATAGTCATTATGCGTGTTAATCACCAAAACTGAATTCCAGTGTATACTTAACTGCACACCTGTCTGACATCTGGAAAATTGAACTAATCCATTTTCTGAAAGAAACTCCAACTTGGAAATCACATTTGTGCTTGGCAGTGTTATGCCTACTATTGTTACAAATAGCCCTGAAGATGATTAGAATGGAAAGGAAATAAAGGCAATCTCCTTTGTTTTGCAGGCCGTGTATTTTGTAGGTTTGACAGCTTTGGGAGGGAGGTATTTGCCTTTTTTTTTTTTTTTTTTTATCAGCACATAGCTCACAGGCAGCACGGAGAGGGCTCCAGCACCGCTTGCCCCAGGCTTTCCGAGCAGAGCTCAGCTTTTGGGAAGGCAAAATGGCAGGAGGATCGGCAGCAGGACTGGGGAGGGGAAGCGACCGAGGACGGCGGAGCGAACCCCAACGTTCGGTGTGTTGCTCCAGTCCTTCCACCGGCCCTGATGAAGGCAGAGTGAACCAGGGAAGGCTTCATGCTGTGCCTTTAGAAAGCGTTGAAAACTCCTCTGGATGATTTTGTCAGATGAAAATGGCCAATTTGTTAGTGGCACTGTTTCAAAATCGTCAGGTGACGTTGTGTGTCTTAAACAAGAAGTGGAGAACTACATTTCGTACAACACTCAGAGCTTCTTGGGACCCCTTGAGCCCACCAGCATCCAAATCCAGGTTTTTCTGGCAAAAAAGTAGTGCCCAAGACTCAACGTGCCAGAGAATAAATGAACACATTCATCTTAATATGAATTCATCTTACATCAGCTATTTTTTATTTTTTACAACTGCTAATTCTTCTCTCTTGAAATAAAACAGTATACCTTCTATCACTGGAAGTGGCAGTTATGATAACATAATGTGGTATTTTCTTTCTTTAAAAAATCTAGAGGCTCTTATGGGCCAACGTATTTCTTCCATATGTCGTAGTTGTTTTGGCATAATAGCAATAACTAAAAAAAAAATTACACTTTAAAAAAACTGAATCAGGCAACTGATTTTAATTTTGGATTTTTTAGTCCTCTCGTAATGTGTGATTGAAAGTTTGTGAGGTGCTCAGTGTGGTTTATAAAACCCTGTCAAGCGCTTGTAACTTTGGCAAAGAAAGACTTCTTAATACACAGTTTTTAATGTGAAATTACCATATTTTCAGTTAGCAAGAGAGGTCTTTTTCAGCAGCTAAAATTAACTGTTGAAAAACGTTGGAAATGTGCATGGTAATGAGCTCATTCCTGTCAAAATGAAATCATTAATATTAATTTTTACCCTCCTCTGAGTGACTCCTGCACCATTTTTCAAGTTAGAAAAGAAGATAACAGATTTGCAAGACCATTTCCTGCACTATAAGGTTAGCAGGTCTCCCACCAGCAGCAAGAGACTATTTTAAGTCTTGACTTCTCCTTTGAAAACTTCTTAATTCAGTGTTTAACTTTTCCTCTCATTATTTACATGCAGAGCCATAAAAAATACCTATAAGCCTGTTTACTTCTAGAACACAAAGGATGTACAGACCTTGAGATTGCCATAAGATAGTCTTCCAAAAGGTTTGGAGGTTTTTTTACCAGCTAAATAGAGTAATATATCTCAGTTCAGACTGTCCCCAAAGGAACTGTTTTCACTGAAGTCAATGGAAAAATTCCCATTGATTTCAGCACGGCTGGATCAAGTCCAAAAGTCAGACATTTCCAAGAGGTCTCCAAGTGCAGTAAAAAATAGGAGGATTTGAAGGCTCTTGCTTCACTAGATTTCAGTAGGTATTTCATCTACAGTGATTTAATTACCCTTAAGCATAAACCTAAATATGAGCATGAATTGAAAGGTCTTGATTTAACAATTCTATTCATTTTTTAAAAAATCACATCCCATACTACAGCTGCGCTTACCAAACAGGTGGGTGATGTGGAATCTCGGTGAAAAGAGCTCTTAACAATAAACAGATTTCGTTTCTGTGTTAAAAAGTATGATTTTAATTCCACTGTATATCATAAAACTTTCAAAAGGAGACATTAACAGGGGTATCTTTTCAATTTCAAAAGGTCCTAGCATTTTTAACTGGATGGACCTCGTTGGCTCTTGTTTTAATTTGGGGGGAAGGGGAAATCATCAACTTTTATCCTCGTTTAACACTAACTAAATATTCCTTCGCTACTGAAGTGACTTAATGACATGAGTATGTGGTCTTATCAAAGTCCCATTATTGTTCTGACAGTATCTCATTTGTATGCAAATCCACTTGCAAGCAACTTATTCTTTGGCAAACGGTGCTAGCGAGCCGGCGAGCATCATTTTAATTATGTGCATGTCTCTGCGCAGTGTAGTTGTTACTGCACGGGAACATTATGCTGCTGTAACAACTCCTGTACCCTTATATCACGCCTATGAACAGCGGTGCAGATTATCCTGCAATTTTTATTCTGAGTGATAGATGTGATCTCTCAGTGGCTGTAACCCAAGGGGAATTGCAAGACATGAGGCGACCTTTTGTAAAAAAAAATATTCATGGGGCACTTCTGTGCGATTTCCCAGTTTTTTTTCATAATTTGTCCACTGTTCAATTGGTATCTTACCTTCTCTTACACTGCATATTTTTGACCATTAATAAATATCAACCCTGTTAGACACAAACTGAAGGAGATGCCCCCATGTACCTGTACAGTAGAGGACAGCTGCTGCTTAGTAGACGTAAGCTAGTATCAGAGGACAGCTGGTGTCAGCAGGTGTACAGTGGGGAGAAGAAGGGCGTGTATGTATACCGAATAGTGGGTGTCTATCCAAAACCAAGGGGACTCTGCTAGGTCTGCTAGGACAAGGAATAACAGGTACAAGCTGGAACATAGAGGGTTCCACCTCAACAGGAGGAGAAACTTCTTTTCGATGAGGGTGATGGAGCTTGGAACAGGCTGCCCAGAGAGGTGGTGGAGTCTCCTTCTCCGGAGACTTTCAAAACCCACCCGGATCTGTTCCTGTGTGGCCTGCCCTGGGTGATCCTGGTCTGACAGCTGAGTTGGACTTGATGATCTCCAGAGGTCCCTTCCAATCCCTACCATTCTTTGATTCTATGATTCTGTGATTCTATGATTTCCAGGGCCCCATTCTGATGCCCTTGAGAAAGACTTCTTAGGTGATGTGGCCCCTCACCATGTTTTCACCTTCTCCAGGATGGGGGAGACAGTCCCTCTGCTCGAGGTCGTATAGGCAAAGCCATCCTTCTCTGTGCTTCATCCAGTTTGCCAGATAAAGGTAACTCTGCTCGTGTCATGAAGCCAGCTCGATCACTTGTGCTACAATCCATGCTAAGGGAACGCACTGTAAGGATGAATATTGTCAGAGCTGAAAAAATGCCGTCAGAACTACACAATTTCAAAAAAAAAACAAAAACAAAAAAAAAAAAAGAGGAAAGGACTGCATCAATGTCCCAGCTTCTAGCCAGGAAAGTGAATCTTCAGGAAAAAAAAAAAAAAAAAGAAAAAGGTGAATCTCTCGAGAGAAGCATAAGGATGCAAAATCAGTCAGCAGAAATAAAGAGGCACAGAGAAAGCGCAACGTCCTCCTCTGAATGTAGCCTCAGCTTAAATGGTTAAATATATGTGGATGTGACTCTACAGCACATCTACGGGTGGTGCTGCAGTTTGATCTATTTAGGAAGACAGGGCTGGAGGAGCTGTCTAGGTCATTATCTCCAGCTCTCTGCAATTGCCTACATCCCTCTATATGTTTATGTACGTCCCTGTGCACGGGAAGCATAAAATCTCTACACCTAGAAAGTTACTCGCATCTAGAGAATCATTTTCCGGCAGCTGGGAAAGAGAGGCTCTAGTCAAACCAGACAACAAAACTTCTGCAATTACTAATAAACCTGACAAATTGATTTATGGCTGTTTTTCTTGCTGTGATTTGTTGACAGATTGTTCTTTATGCAAAAATTACCAAGGTTTAAATCTGTATCATATGGCCTCTAATTCAACTGACAATATGTTACCAATTAAATTCCGCTTAAGCTATCATCAACCAGCGAACCACAGACTGTGTGAAAGAGACTGACAGTCAGATAGCCAGTCAAATCATCTCTGCCCCGACTCTGAAGGCTTGCCTATAAAGGAAGGACATGAAATAACTAAACAAAAGATAAAAAGGGCAAAAGGGTTTGTTTGGGTTTTTGGTTTTGGGGTTTTTTTTTTGGTAGGCAAGAGGAAACTGCTGTCAGTTGTGCATTTAACGCATCTCCTGTTGGAGAAATAGAAATGGGACTCCTGTCCTTGGCATTCCATATTGTCCTCATGTGCAGGAGGAGTGGCACAGCAGGGTCAGTGGTTAGTGGGAAGAGCATTAATGAGACTTTATTATTTGCCCTTTCGTTTGTTCTTAAATGAGTCTTTGGCTTGATTTTCCCCCTTGCCCTTCACTACTGTTGTTTACATTTGTAGGGCGAGGATGCATTTGCCACCAGGCAAAAGAGTCAATCCTATGGGAAAAAGGAGGTGTTTCAAAATGAGTTTTACTTCCCCAAGTCATTTTCTTCTTCACCAAGGTGACAAAAGGGCCCAGCACACAGAGTGACACTGGACGTCATAAAGAAGAATACAGATCCTCACTCCAAATCTTGACCTCGGCAGCACATGGTCTTGGGCAGGGCATGATGCCTTCTTTTCCAAATTCCCATAGTCAGCCTCACCCAGAAAAGACACATTTTAAACGGCCCCATAAGATAAAACCCGCTACGCGTCAAAGACCATTGAGAGCTAAAAAAAAACAACTCATGCGCTTTTCTGAGCAGCCATTAGCTGAGTTCGTTCCAGGAGAGGTGACAACTTCTTCAGAGCTGGAGCTCTGTGGCATGAAGTGGGCTTACGTGGCGGAGGTGGGCTGGTTCCCTTCCTCGGCTTAAACACGGTAGTGCCGAAGCACGGAATTTAAACGGTACGGTGGGAGCTCGTCTGTAAATGCCGCATTGTATGGAGCTCCCCGCTGTGAGTTTTATCTGCCTCCTTATCTCAGCTTTAATGCTGTGGCTGTGTATTAAGTGTATGTGTGCTCCAGAGAATGGGTAGTAATCTTTGTTTAGAAAATAGAGCCTATCGCTATTAACCCTACTGAATTGAAAATTTACTCCCTTTCCCACTATATCATCATCGCAGGCATTATTTACTTAAGAGCTTTTTAATGCTTGACTGTCTGTACTGATGACTCTCGTGTCCTAGGCAGGGACTAAGATTTGGGATCTCGTCGTGAGGTGTCTCTAACGAATGCTTGAGCTCCCCTTCCTTGCCGTACGATGCGATGCATTAGAAGCCAAAAAAACCCCACTGAGAAGCAACTAAAATCGTAACGCTTTCAAAAACACAAACATCCCTCTTCCCGAAGATTACAATGTAAATCAGGCAGCTATTATTTCTATGTCGGTATAATAATTTTAAAAGAATTTGCACATGATAAGAGTCATCCTCTAAGGATGACAAATTAGGCGTAATAAAACAGTTAGGAGAGAACATAAATAAGAAGGCATTTGGGGCAAATCCTCTTCTTCCTCTGCAGCCACGCAAATAAACAATTTGGGGGATATATGTCCCTGCTTACAACACAATAGCCAGTCCCAGAGAGGTTCTTAGACATCCCATCAAGTCCCTTGTCCCAGCTCTACTCCACTGGAAGGAAGGAGGGAAGCAGCAAAGTCTTCGGTCTCCTCGCCTCGCCTGATGACTTCGTGGTCACAAATGTGAGGAATCGTGCTGCCATCTCACACCTCTCCATCATGGGATGGCACTCAGTGCTTGTTCTGTGGGTGGCTGGGATGGAAAGATCCAGGGTAGAACAGGCTGCCTCCCCCAATCCACCCCTTTCAGAAAATTCTTAGATTCATAGAATGGTTAAGGTTGGAAGGGACCTTGAAGATTATCTCGTTCCAACCGCCCTGCCATGGGCAGGGGCACGTCCCACTAGACCAGGTTGCTCAGAGCCTCATCCAGCCTGGGCTTCAAACATTTCCAAGGAGGAGACATCCACAACCTCCCTGGGTGACCTCTTCCAGTGTCTCACCACCCTTAACTGCGAAGAATTTCTTGCTGACATCCAGTCTAAACCTACCGTCTTCCAGCTTGAAACCACTACCTCTTGTCCTATCACTACAAGCCCTTGCAAATAGTACCCCCCCAGCTTTCCTGTAGCCCCTTTCAGATACTGGAGGCCGCACTAAGGTCTCCCCGGAGCCTTCTCTTCTCCAGGCTGAACAGTCCCAACTCCCTCAGCCTGTCCCTATAGGAGAGGTTAAATTAACACAATGGTTCTGTATAAAACTAGACCTATAATGTCTATAGGCCTTTCTGTGAGGTCTTCAGCAGCTCTTAACCTGCACAAGAAGTGCAGGAATATTCTGGCGTAACTCAGCTGGACTCAGCTGAGCTACTCCACGTGTGCTCCTGCACGAGCTAAGAGTCAGTCCCTGTACTATACAATATTAACTCCTTCATGCATCAGCATTGTCAGGCTTTGCCTGTTGTTTTTTTTTTTAATCTTCGAGTGGTGCTGGAGAAAAAGGCAATCCTGCAACAGCAGGTGAAGCCCTTGCTGACAGCTCTGCTACAGTACATTTGTCAGTGCTTTCTGCTGCTCTGCCATCTCATTCGCATTTTTTTCCAGTTTATTTTATAGCTTGCCCTGCAGACCATGTGGGAACACAGATCATTTCTGTTGAAGAAGATAGTCATGAGGGAATGTCACACCAGGAACATGGATCGCTTTCTCTTTTCTCCATTTGCTCTTTAAGAAGCTGACACTGCAGCAGCCCTGTGAGCCTCAGGTCTCTGCAGCCTAACCAAGCAGATGGAAGAGCGTGGTTTTTCATAAGCCAGATTGATTGTGGTCAGTATTACAATTTAATTTGAATACTGGGGAATACAAGATTGCCATCATTCACTGTGATTACAGAGGAGTGATATAAACCCACCAAAACTTCATGAATATCTTGCTGTTTTATATGGCAGCTTTTTTTTTTTTTCCCCTCCTTGTCTGATTTTTCAGAAGAAGCTCAGCACATTCAGAGGCTCACTGATAGGGAATGCATGCATTAGACAGAAAGTACAGCAGGCTGCAAAGTATTTTGCAAGATTTCCCTTCCAGCTCTACCAGCAAACAACAGAGATAACCACTGCCTCACAAATTTCCATACTCTGTTCCTTTCTGGGCCTGGTCCACCTTGCACTCAAGCTGGTTGGGAAATTTCCACTGATTTTCATGGAATTTGGACTTGGCCCTTTGAAAAGAATGAAATAAATTTGTACCAGAGATGGACATTTACCTAGTGGCATCTAAGCTGCATGTCCATATAGGAAGGATATAGGGAAAACAGAATCTGCACCATCTAAAATGGTGGCACCATCTAGTCCCCAGCCCTGTATGTCTGCTACTTTTCCTAATTTATGCACTGATTTAACATTGCAGTGGGTCCAGCTCATTGAAGCAAATTTATATGCAGGAGCACTATTTTAATCTTAGACTTAAAATAATTTTAATTAATAATAGCTTCCTTTCCCAGTCTGTCAACATATCTCCACCTTTTGGCTTTTTAAGAATTAAAGTAAATATAGAAATAAAAATATTAAATTATTACCAGGCAACCAGAACAAAGAAAACATCAGAATCCTCAAGTCTAGAGACGCAAAAAAATGGCCTAGACTTTTCAAGTCCATCCTATCTACTCAACACAAGTATACCTGCCTCCATCTTATTTAAGATTTGCTAATTTACCTAAATATTGAAAGGAAATGAAAATAATGAAAACGCTATAATAGACCATCTCATCCTTTATTCCTTAGTCTGCCAGGTGCAAAGTTTCTTTCTCAACCCGCAGCGGCTATCAGATATCACCTTTACGACTTTGCCTGTGGCATTTATCCTGCTACTACTATAATTTTGCTTCCTTTTTGCTGGAGACAGCTGCTCTACGTGGGAAGCTCTTCTGCAGCATGGTAGGACATTATCGAAAAGCTTATTGCTGATGCTAATGAAGCTGGTGTAGCTGCTGACACAGGACATATGGCTTTACCAGATTTCAGATCCAAAATGCTGACCCCCTCTTTCAGGAGCGAGGAGTGTGTCTACCCTTCCCTCACCCAACTTAAAGGAAACAAACCAAAAATGGTGCGTTCAGAAACCACTGTGCCGGTTCCAACAGGGTTAAAACTTCCCCAGAAGTGTGCCTTTTGGAAGTTTGGAGGTTTTTTTAATATTACTTGGATTAAAAAAGGAATAAAGATAAGACACACATTTTTCTTTTTCTAAGGATATGCTCATTTAACGGTTAAACTTGACAAGGGGCTACTAGAAGCATCCTGAATTACAGTTTAAATGAGTTTAAAATTCCAGTTGCTTATAGCTTAAAAAAAAAAAAAAAAAAAGTGTCTTAAACCAAATGGTCTCAGTGGGGTGATGCACGGGCAAAATGCAAAATGACACATAATGAAATAAAGCAATTGTGTTCGCAAACCTGCTCAAAAGGCTGGTACAGAACGTAACGATCAAGCCGAAGCAGTCTGGCATTTCTCTTGGTGTTCTTTTGCAGAATTATGTGACCCAAGAAAGAAAACATTAAGATGTTCTGATTTCACCCTATAGGACAGAGAAATACGTTTTGGTTAATGCTTACCATAATTCTATCTACTTGGCTCAGACAGTTATATTTTTATGAATCTTACGTTACTTTCTGTCACCCTCTAGGCAACAATATAGAGTTATTACAGCATAAAGGAAAAAGCTTCCTGTTGAGCTTATACTTGAACAAGCCTTAACCAAGTGGAAGCTCTTAATAAAAGGGTAAATATACTAAGGAATAAACAGGTGGAGTGAATAAAAAAAGGACTATGGGCTTTATGGATGCTCAGGTTGACGGCATAGACTGGTGAAACACAGAAAACTCCAAGGTAAAGTCGACGTGCTAAGCTGCATCAGAAATCTGAGGCAGTTAGGATTTTGTTAAGTGAATTTAGTGCTCATTAAGGGATTTGTAGCGTCAGCATTATAAAGCAAAGTCCTCTCTTGCCCTCAGAATTGGAGCAGCACAGTGCAGCAATATTAATTCCACAGCCGTTCCCTTCTTGGCCTCTCCGATAAAATTATTACCCAGGGACCCAATTGTTCGGCGCTGCTCGGCGAGTTCCTCCTCACGAGGAACTGAGCTGAGATCACCGGCTCTTTTAATGTGGCACATAGTTTGCAGCGCCCCGTGCCACACCAGGCTCGAAACACAGGCAACTTCCACCTTTAAAGGAAAATATTGTGAATTACTCTTGTGGCTTTCCAGTCTGACGGTGCTTTACGTCTCCTTGAAATACCCACACAGATTGTTTCCTTCTGCTTTACATCAATCTTGCAGAATTCTCAGCCCAACTATTTTGACTAGGAGTTTATTTTGCACAGCAGAGGAAACAGAGATCCACAAATACTAACCAGACTTAAGGAAAAAAATACCAGTGTGTAGGTTTTCGAATCAGTTCCGTGGAGCACAGATCTGGTTGTACTGAAAACACCGATGCGGTTCAGAAAACTGTACTTGCTCTCTCTGTTTGTGTTTCTTTCTCTCTTAGCTGAAAGCCAACTAGATATAGTTTTCAGTCTACTGGAAACTCTTCATAATGAGTATACATGTGTATTGCAAACCCTTTTTTCCCTATGGCCCCATGTGGCTTTCTAAGCCCAGATATTAAGCCTTCCTCAGCATTACCCTATCCTTTCACTCAGATATTATTCAAAGGTACAGTTCACTTTCTAAATTACATCACATGTAAGCAGATTTATTTTTCCTTTTCTGCAGATAGAGTTTAATTTCCTCTTCCAATTTGCAGGGGTGCGCACTCATAAATTTCAAATATATTTAACCTCTTTTCAAAAGATCCTTTGAATTTCTCTAAGGTCTGTGCCCTTTAACTTTTATACACAATTTTTTTTGTACCTAAAAATCCCCTGCCAAGACATAAAAAAGCACTGCTTTAAGTACCTTACTGTCTTTCCAAAAGGCCCCCTTTTTCCCTCAAGAAACAAAATATGCCTCTGAATGACACTGTCTGTAGCCCAGAGCCAAGTGCTTCAGCTAGAGACGTTTACTGGGGCTTTGCTGATCACGCAGTTCATCGCGCATCGAAGTAGTGAGGGAAGATTGGATGGGCTGCCCTGGACCCAAACAGCAACGCTGCAAACCCAGAGACCAACCAGCACCCGCAGCTGCTAGAAAAAGGCAGAGGAAACATTTCCACACGGCAGTGATGGGCTGATGTGCACCCATGACAAGTCCTTTGTCACCTCCTGAGGCGTTACCAATTGGTGAAAGGATCCCACCCTAAAATGGGTGGGTTTTATGAAGTGCCTGCTATTGTTGAATAGTCATCTTGTCACCCAGGCGGTCATTACCACCACCATCTCTTGTTCCCCACCATTGGATTTCCCTTTCTCGGAATAACCTCACTGGAAAGTTCAAATTCACACCTACTAGATAATGATGCTGGTCTATTTCCTTGGCTCTAATAAATCTTTGCCATGTAAAGCAAGGAATGGGAGGTGAAGGCCCTGCCTTCCAAGCTGAGCATCTTTGCTTGGGTTTGGAGAAGAGTAGGTGCTGGGGGCTCATATTCAAGCCAAGTTGTGGTGATGTCCAGTTTGGGTGACCCGTCTGAGCAGGGGAGCAGGGGACAGCCCATTTCAGACACCAGAGGAGATGACCTGGAGATTGTAATGGGCAACAACAGAGAGCACAGGAATGTCCCCAGAAAACGCACACAAACCTCTGCGGTCGTTCAGCAAGGACCACTTGCCTCTTCTCTGTGGTTTGGTTTGTAAATGTAATTACCCCCAAACATATCTATCTATCTATCTATAGATCATCGTAATCTTTCCCAGATGTCTTGGTGTTGGCTTCGCTCGGGGCTCGCCCGTGTTGTCCAGGCAGCAGCTTGAGATGAGGAATGTGCACAGCACAATCCTGCCTGTCTCCACGCTGCGCCGGGGGCAGGCAGGGATTCGGGCAGGGATTCGGGCAGGGATTGGGCTGTGCATCACTGCCTTTGTCTCCAGCTTGCCTCTGCCTGCTCGACGAAGGCAGCCAGGCAGCAACCTCGGTCATGCGGAGGTTTTCTTTAGGGAGCTGCTGTTCTAAGACACGCTCTGAAAGGATGTAACTTTAAAACCAAGACTGGTAATGATGGCATTTATTAAAGCCGTTTACAAGGCAGGAACACAGGATTAAAGGAAATAAGTAGGAATCGCTTAACCAAATCTGACACCGCTCACAAATTAGAAACCTTTGGAGGAAAGATGAAGGACAGGTTAATAACCCTTCTCTTTCGGGTCCGAGTGGCATCACATGCTGCTGGCAGTGGTGGGCAGCTCGGGTCTCTGTCCTCTGCTCCCCTGGCCACTTTGTGAGATGGCCCCGACATCTGTTGAGGGGTAACTGGCCACATAGGCAATGGGGAGCTGTCACTGGGGACGCCCTCTTCGCTGCTCCCCACGCCCCACTTGCCTGACCCCAACCTGCAGACCCCTGACTGGGCTCTGCTTCGGAGGACGGCATATACCTGCCGTGCTCATTGCCAGCGGGTCGTGCCCTCCCCATCACCCAGAAAGCCACTGGCCAGGAAAAGGGCTTTGTTCAACTCAGACCCCAGGGAAAGCCCACTCATAGCGTTGAGTTCAGTCCTTTTGTTTCCAGGTTAAAAACTTGACCTTCCCCTCCCCTGAGCCCAAAACGGCCCTCGTAGCACTTCTGTTCAGCAATTACATTTTCTTTTTAAATCTTTCTTCGGGTCTCAGGTGACAAAAGGGATTTCATAATATAAATAGACACTGAAGCCTTTTGTGTAGGGAAAAAAATTATAGGAAAGAGAAAAACAAGAGGGAAAAAAAAAATCCGTGTCTCTCTAATTGGCATAATTCCTTCAGCTTTGGCTCATAATTTAAGATGGATCAATTCAGCAGCTGACATGATAGATGTTGTCATCAATACTCGGAAGCAGCGATTTATATTTCTTCGTTCGGGGACACAGCCATCCACCTACCACCGTGGGGGTCCTGTGCGTGAATCAAGAGCAATATGTGACCAGGAGGCGAAGATTTGACTTAGACTTCCAGCCATGTAACTTATTAAAATAATAAATATTTTCATTATCCAGAGAATCCATGATAGTTCTCTGTTTTAGCTATCGTTAACTAATAATTTGGATTAATTACCAAGTTAAATCATTAAAAATTAAATCCATATATTTGGGTTCTTTAAAAGAGCGATAGTTTGCAACCATTTGTGTATTTCGCACGTTAAGTGGGAGGGTGATGAAATATGTTGTGTTAACTTAACTTTGACAGCATCTGTATCCATGCCATATTACGCTCTGGTCTTATCAAATCTCAGAAGCTACAGCGTATAAATAGACTGAGATGATATTTGCAGGAGAAAAATCATTCACAATATTTTTGGCATCTTCTGTAGCGACTGGAGGAGAAGCTCCTAACGAATATAGCATCTAATAGCGCGATAAAGGGGTCCCTAGGAGCACAAAATCAAGGAGCACTTACACGTGCTGAGTCAGAGTTAAGGGCAGGCACACGTTAGGCAATCAGACATAAATGCAACTTTCATCCTGAGGAATTCCAAAGCCGACTGCAAGTTTAAATGAATAGGGAAAAGCAGTTTAGAGCTCATCTCGCTCTCTGCTGAAGCAACGCCAGCCGTCGTGCTGGAACTCGGCAACGACTTCATGAAACATTATCAGGCTGAAGACATACAGATAGAGGGAGAAAGTAAAGCTATTTAGAGAGTAAAATTATTTACAAATGTGCACTTTATTATGTTAGGAGTGCTAAATGATGGGCTGTGCAACTGCTCCAACTGCAAGTTACTGAACTCAATACGGAAAAAAATCAGTGAAACTGGATAGGCTGTGATGTACAGGTGGCTAGACTAGATAATCCAGCGGGCTTGCCTTGCTGTAAACTCTGAGGTTATGAGAAAAACCTGCATTTAAAACTCTTTACACTTAAGCCTATAAGTATCTAATTACAGTGGAACACTATTTAAATTTAAATGAAAAGTTTTGTATAAAGTATATTCAACTGACTACTTTAGACAGCCCTGGACAAATAAAACACATCCTAATGCACCGAAGGACCGATTCTGCAACACCAAGTCTAATTTAGGATCCGCTGGCCCTGTGGAGTCGGTGCCCAGCTGAAGTGGATACTCCTCAGTATGGTGATGAGCTGCTGAAGCAAGACTAAATAACGCTCCTTGGCTTTTTCAGCCTTAGGAAGAAATTTGTGTCTGGGCTTTATGTAAACATTCCCTGTATATGTTCTGTCCCAGCCTATACAGGAGCTCAGAGCTGTTTCCCTGGGAGAACTGCCTTGCACTGAGTGCTAGAAGTGCATCACACACACCGCAAAACGTGTGACTGCGCTTGGTAGCCCTCCCCTTAAGCAACCTGCCCTCTGAAGGAACTGCTGACGGATTAGGCTGTTCAAACAAGAGCAGGTGTGGATTTACTGGAGAGAGGTGGTGAAATTTAACAGCCTCCATTTCGTCCCCAAAACCCACACGGTGCGACACGCAGAGTCTAATCCTGGACCACGCTGAGTATACAATGGCTGTGCAGCTGCCCCCAGCTGAAAACCTGCTGAAACCCACAGATAAAAAGCCAGGCTCTGACCGTGTCCCACCACCCCCGCACCGGTGTGTCGAAAGTGGGGCAAGACGCAGAAAATCACATTCTTGGTTCTACCAATGGTAAGGAATTTCCTCCAGTGGTCACCTCCAGAACTCCTCTCCTGCCCTTTGAGAGCATTCAGCTAAGGTATTGCGAATTCACTGGGCATTTATTTCACGCCGGGAATGTGTTTTAAAGGTGGGTTAGACCAAAGTGATACGACAACGATATTTTGCGTAGAGGATGTTGACTAAGAATGTAGTATTTCTCACCTCCCCCTTATTTTATGTTGCATTAAAATTATCTTTACTCTTCCTGAGGCAGTTGCTATGCCACACTCGAGACGGAGAGTCTGAGAAGTGGGAAATGTCAACTTTTAAGATGATGTTCAGCTTTCTTGTTACATGCATTCTTTATGTAATGGATTTGAATTACATATCGTTCCCAGGCCTTCAGCTCTTCTTAGAAAGTCTGCTTGACTGGGCACAGTTGCTTGTTTATTCTTAATGAAGAGCTGTTAACAGAGGCAAGAGCACAACGAGAGGGCAAGTAATGTCTACATGAATCATTAAAAATATATGCACAACGAGCAGGATTAGATAGCACACGGCATATTTTTATTTATATAACACCATGCTTTCCTAAAGAGGCAGGCTTCACTCCCTCCAGGAGCTGAAAATATGTTGACAAGTCACACAGCAAGGGATGACAGGGGAGAACCGGTGGCTGTGGGGAAGCCACGGCTTGCAACAGGCGGCGTGGAAGGAGTTCCTTCAGGCACGGGCCTGAACTCCTTTTAAACAGTCTACATTAATTTACTGTGCATTACGGTTGCGATCAAACCACGCTTGGTGATAGATGGGACATTTTTAAGGAAGAAAGCAGCAGGTGCTGCTACTGTTCGATGACTGAGAAGCTAAAAGGATTTGAGTAAGCGAGGCTTTGGAGCACAGAAGATGCTGCAGCCACAGGGAGTGACCAGAGGAGTAAGCAGAGGAGCCCAGCAAGGTCACAAACCTGCCCCGGTCGGGCACGTCACAGAAAAAGCAAAATCCAGGGTGGAAGGTTAACCTGTAGGGAGAGGGGGGGTCTCACATACAAGGAGTTTGAAAAATGCCATCAAGGCCCGAGGAAAAAAGAGGAAACTTCCAGCACTTGGCAGTTAACCAAAGCAGTTGAGATTTTCAATTGACATTAATTTCAATGCAATTAGTCTTGATGTTCTCTGCTCCGCATGAGAAGAGAATCATGGCCATGATGGGAAGGAAAAGAACAGCACAATAATAATACACATGCAAGAAATGTTAACAACAACAACAACAAAAAATTCATCTTGTGTGTTAAAACATATTAAAAGCATAAAACACACCGCCGATGTCGCTACCATTATGTATCACTGCTTGAAACGGAACTCACTCAGTGCTCTTCAGGCTGTTTGTTTCCTTTTTTCCGATCGATCTCAGTTGAGATGATGAATTTGGCCTACAGAATTTCACTTCCGAATTTCCCTGCCTTTGCGAGCGGCCACTGGCGAGCGTCGTGGCCCGCCTCGCGCTTTACGGAACGACCTACGGTCGGCTCCAGCGCCGAGGTAAAGGGGCTCTACCTCTAGTGATTTAGTCCACAAAGACAGGCTAAGCCTCCCCTGCCGTACGTACCATTTCCAGGGTGATTTAAGCACTTCTGCAAATCACCGCGTGAGCCACGACTCCGGGAAGAGCACCAGGGCCGTGCTGCAGTGCGGGCTGCAAAATCTCCCCTTAAAATAAGAAGATTGAGGCAGCACAGGCTGGGGCTTTCAAAGGTCAGTGTAAATACGCTGCCCTTCACTCCTTCACACGTAAGTAATATATTTGTTGAGAATGTTACCCGCTTTGTAGGCTCAACCTTCAGCCGCACTGAGCTTTAGCTCAGCTGACAGAAAAGGCTGTTTTCAGGTGGTTTTATGTGTCCATTAATAGTGGACTCAGCCTGGCATCTGAACTGGCCTGATTTTTTTCATTTTCGTCACCATTTGCTCTGGTTAGACAGAGGGTGCAGCAAGCTTTCCTGACCCGGGACATGGCCTTCTCCAGGATCCGTGGGTGCCTCCAGGCTGAAGATGTGCCACATCCACCGGGTCGGGGGACTTCTGGCAGTAGGAGGCAGCACCACCTTGGCTGTGCAAGGGAACAGAAGCAGCTCTGGAGCAGCTCGGGATTTTCACATGACTGGCCGAGAGCTGCGTACAAACGTACGGATTTTCAAACCTTTCCCTTGGAGCGAGCCAAAGGTGTGGTTGCAGCTTGCGTGGGGCTACTAGCCCCACATTAAATCGAACTAACTCAGGAAAGACTAATGTACAGCCACAAAACCGGTCCAGAAGCCTGCGTAGATGCTCGAGCCTGTGCCCTGCTCTGGGCTGCCAGGGCGACACGCACGTCGGGGTGCCAGTAGCCAAGCTGGCTTGAGTTGGTCTCCAAGAGGAGGGATCTCCCAGTGCGGGCTCGCCCTGGGGAGATTCCCATTGGCATCGTGGCGTGAATAGTCCCCTCTTTTCACTGCGGATTTTGCACGTTTCTCCTGGTGCCTGCGATGACACGGCACTTCTCTGGCAGCTCCTCACTGCTTAACCGAAAAGCCCAATATTCTGGAAAGTGTTTAATGTGCGTTAACCTCTCTTAATGTGATTCAGCAACCACAGATCAGGAGAGCCTGCCTCCCCTGGCCAGCCAGATATCACAGCCAGCGCTTCAAGCGAGCTGGACAGCGTGAGGGGTGTTACTCTCTTTGGGTGGCAAACACCGATGACCGGTACTTTTTTATTTTTAAGCAGAGCTCGCTCACTTGCAGCGGCTTCACGCGTAGCAGGGATCTTGAGCGTGCTGTGCAGCTCTAGGAAGACCTGTAGGCAGCCGGAGCCCGCAGGAGCCGGGATTTGCACAGGTGCAGCTCATTACACATCGCTGCAAAACCGCCTTAACCCCCAAGTGCTGAGCGGCCCCCAGCCCTGAGAGCGGGGAGGGTCCGTTCTCGGCACCCCGGGGCTACCGGCTGCGAGACCGGAGCCACGGCCCGTCCCACAATAGCCCTGTCCCAATTTCTCCCCGGCGTCGTCTCCATCCCGGCCTTCCCCGCCAGCCGGTGTCCCCAGGGCCCCACGGGAGCACGCGTACGCAGGAGGAGGAGGAGGAAGAAGGGAGGGAAAAACAACCCCAAACCCAACTCGGGCCGGGCAAACCTCTTCAGGGTGCAAGTTCCCACCAACTCTCGCCGTGCGGCGGGGCCGGGGCCGGAGCCGGGCCCGCCCTCGTCTTCTCGGCGCCGGGCGGGCGTTCCGCGGGA
>VWZK01017405.1:146638-195707 GCA_013396935.1 Baryphthengus martii | reverse complement strand
GACGCGGGTGGGATACCGTGGGCTCCCCCCTTTCCCCCTCCACCCCCGTGGGCAGGCGATGTGCGCCTTCCCCAGCGGGATGCGCTGCCCGTCGGGGCTGGATGCGCTCCGCCGTGGGTGCGGTGCTGCCATCGGTTGGGGCAGCGGCCGCACTTTGTGTCCGGCCCCCTGGGTCGGCAGTTTAGGGAGCTGAGATTACTTTTGCCTCAAATCAATTAACGGTGTGTGGTGTTTGTTTGCTTTTGTTGTTGTTTTTTTTGTTGTTTTTTTTTTTTCCTCCTTTTTTTAGTACATCAGGTTATCTATATGTTCTGTCAGTAGGGTGCGCGTTCGACAGCACCGGTTTGTCTCTTCGGTGGCAGGTGTAACAAAATAAAGCCGGACCTGCCAGTCCTCGTAGTTGAGCAGCTTCTTACAAAAGACCTCAGGATGCTGAGAACAGCTTGCACTGCATAATACGGGTGCTTAAAAAATATGTACATTGATAACATCTAGCCTAATAAAACTTTTATATTGCTATGGAAACTTTAAAGAGCACACATAATACAGAATTAGTTACTACCCCATAAAAGTTTTTAATTACAGTGTTTCTGCCTGCGACACGAGTTAAGGTTATGTCCTCGTTTCAATTATAAATACCAATATTCAGTTTATATCCAAGCCATAACATTTATCTCTGGCCTGATTTTAAGTTTTCAGTCCATATGCACAGTTTTAGAGTTAAATTACGTGGCTTTTTTTTCCTATTAAACAAGACCAGGAAAAATAACATTTTCGCACATTTGAGTGCTTTTTCCCTTTCTCCTTGAACGAAGACAAACTTTGGGGGAATTTTGTTTTTCCAGCGAAAGCGTGCTGGTCGTTAGCCTGTTCTGCAAGCCAGCTATTGGAGTTAAGATTGAATTTGAAAAGCTAAAAATGTAACTGTGGAAAGCTGGGGCTTTAGGCTGTGTCTGGCAATTGCTCCGTTTCGTAACCTTTTTAGCATGTTTTTCTTCTGTCGTGGAGCCGCTTTCAAATGATCGCGGTCAGCATAAAGCTCCTGTACGGGTCCAAAGAGGCATCAGCCATTTTCCAGCTAAATTACCTGCTTAAAAATGTCTGTATTTGCCTCACAAGCTGTATTGTGGTTTCATAGCTCTTGTTGTTTGTTTTCCTCTATCGCTGTTGCAGTTTAGAAGGTGGGTCCAACAAAAAGGCTTCAAATGGCACGTTAAAAGCCCTTGCAGAGCATCAGGCCTGAATTTGTGGCTAAGCTCTCCCTGCTGTGGAGGGATTGAACCCGTAAATTGTCCAGAGCAGTGCCTAGAGAGGGGATCACACCTACTTTAAGCAGAGCAGGGGGTTTGCAGGTGTTTGCCCGTTGCATTTTTGCCTCCTTTTGGGGCACCAACTTTTGCTGTCTGGCTTTGGCTTGGGAGTACCTGGGATCACAGGCTGGGAGTTTTATCATGAAGCAGCAAACGGTTCAGAAGGGACCTTTTGAAAAGTCGTACGAGCGGTATGAAATAAAAACTGGCCTTCACTTCGTGAAAGCTTCCAAAGGCTGTTGTGAAGCCCAGTGGTGCCTCGGTGCTGCCGCAAAGGGCCCTGGCTCAGTCTCCCATCACAGGCGGGGTCCGTGCCTCGTGCTGCCCGCTCGCCAACGGGCGGCTTATGGACGTCATCAAGAAACCTGTTTTGGATGCTGTACTAAAGTGACCCAAACAAAGCCGGTACGTTAATTTTAAGCTCTGAAGGCTTGTCAGGATGCCCTCAAAGGAGTGCGGTTGTTGCCAAAAAGGGGAAATAAAATATACCCCGTAGATAGGAAGTACTTCATGGCAAAGAGCAACACTTAAAGAGACTTAATTTTCTCTGCAGTGAGAATGAATGTTGTCCTTTATTCTTTTGAATGTAGTCATAATGGCAATTTGCGTACTTAATTTATGACTGAAAACCCACTTTTTTGCAGTATTTGGGTGAACATTTTGCTTAAAAGTGCAGTAATTAAATATTAACGTGCTGTTGTAAAGTGCCTTTTCATTTTTTTTTATTGCGTATGTTCTTGGAAAATCAAAAGGGGTTTCCAGATGAACAGCAGCACGCTAATCAATTCTCATTGATTGCTACTTTTATGCTATTAATGAATTTGCTTTCCAGTTTAATACGTGCTCTATCTTTTGCTGTAGCGTAGGAAACGTAATAGTATATCGTGTCATGGCTATAAGACAATATTTAACTAGTTAAGCTGCAGTGGGAGAATATTGTAAGCTGTTTTCTACTAAACAGTAGTTTCCCCAGGTTTTATTGATGCCAATAGCACTTCTGTTTCCCAGAAAACTACTATAATTCCGATAGTTGAAAGCTCAGTACGAACTCAGACAGAAATTTTAGGCAAACGTACCAATCTGTGGCATAAACAAACCTCCTGCCCATTTGGTAAGCTTTTTCTGGAACGCTTTGGGATGGTCAGCCTAACTTGAGGTGTTCTTCCCGCTGACTAACACAGCTCTCCCAAACACATGACACTAATGACTTCGAACCCCAGCCCCATCTCCTGTTTTTCCTTCTCCGTGCATTTATTTGGATGCTCTCTGTGTAAGTTTTACTTGTCCGCGCTCAAGGGTGTGGATTCTCCAGCGCCTTACAGCTTTATATTTAGGTGCCTGGAGCACGTCCAGAGGAGGGCAGGGAAGCTGGTGAAGGGTCTAGAGCACAAGCCTTAGGAGGAGCAGCTGAGGGACCTGGGGTTATTTAGTCTGGAGAAAAGAAGGCTCAGGGGAGACCTTCTTGCTCTCTGCAACTCCCTGAAAGGAGGTTTTAGCGAGGTGCGAGTCAATCTCTTCTCCCATGTAACAAGCAATAGGACAAGGGGAACTGGGCTCAAGCTGTGCCAGGGCAGGTTTAGTTTGGACATTAGGAAAATTTTCTTCCCTGTAAAGGTTGTAAAGCACTGAAATAGGTTGCCCAGGGAAGCGGTGGAGTCCCCATCCTTGGAGGTATTTAAAAGATGTTTAGATGTGGTGCTGAGGGACATGGTTGAGTGGTGACCTGGCAGTGCTGGGCTAGCAGTTGGACTTGATCTTGAAAGTCTCTTCCAACCAGAACAGTTCTGTGATTCTGTGGGGTTTTTTTTTGTTTGCTTTGATTTTGGATTTTTTTTTTTTCATACTAGACAGAAAGAGATGGAAAAATCTCAGTCAGAGATGCTTTATATGCCTTTTGTAAAGCAGAAAGCATACTGTGCATCACAGGAAGCACCCAATGAGCCACCAAAGGACTTAATTTAGTACCAGGGCTAGTTCTACGTTACAGGCATTCATGTTCTTACTTGTCTTCTTTAGGAAAATGTGAATAAAAATTCAGCCAGGTCCTTAACTCAGTGCCTAGGTTTTGGCACAGCAGTAGCCCCGGTGAAGACCACTTAGTAAAGTCTTTCCTTTCACGCTTGTGTAAGATACAGGCATAGGCTGAGTTTTTCCTCATTCATTAGAAACAATTAGCAGATCTATTAAAGCGTTTACCGTGCCGTACCAAGCAAGAAAATAATTTTGAGTGTAAGATATTTGTTAGCCACTAACAAAACAATATTTGTTTAAGTCCAAGTGGCCAAGTATGTCAGCGGTTTATTTGGTACTTACCTGTTACTTGGGGATATTTTGAGTTTGCATCAGTTTGTAGGGGTTGGATAGTCATGTAAAAAATGTATAGCTGTATAGCTTCCAAGTTGAGATCGATATCAAATGGCACAGCGTAAGGTGGCCCCGTGTGTTTTACAGGCCATGTATTGAATTATTAGTTCATTTGCTATCTTTGGGTCTGTTCCTACTCCATTTGAAGTCAATGAGAGTTTTGTTTGGAGGTTGCTATTAACAAAAAGTGGCCAGACATCCAGCAGTCTTATAAATGAACCTTTTGTAACTTCTTGATCCCAGGTTGTCTGGCTTTTAGTCGCTACGTTTTATTTTTGTGTAAGTCAAGAGGCTTTTTTCTTTTTCCTCATGTTGCTCGGCGTTTACTGGAGACAGTTTTAGAAAGCTATTTCTACAAATGCTGCTTCAGTCAAAGTACAATATCGAGATGTTTATTTTCATATAACAATAAGCAGCTGTTTTGGGGGGAGAAGGGTCACTCCAACCATTCTCTCTGTATGGTAAGAAGCTGGACCAGTTTACCCTTTTTACAGACAATACAGCGATACCTCTCTCTCAAAAAAAAAAAAAAAAAAAAGTTAGAGTCTTCTTTTATCCCCCATCTCCTTTACAGCTTCAGCCTGTGTCTTGGACTTTGTCCCTTACTTCTTTCCTTTTAGCTCTAGTAATCCTTGAAATCCTACTTGTCTCCTTATTTCTGTCTTTGTGGTGTTTCTTATTCTGCCTTCCTCCCAGTGTCAACTCACAGTTGCCACCTTCCCCTCGTTGAGATCCCATCTAAAAATTTACTCTTTCTGTGATGATTGTAAGTTGTGAGCAAACAATAACACGAGTAATAACTACAGCCTGTTCCTTTCTCCCACTTTCACAGCATGTTCTCTCTTCTGAT
The DNA here is from genome assembly GCA_013396935.1 of Baryphthengus martii. Taxonomy (NCBI): domain Eukaryota; kingdom Metazoa; phylum Chordata; class Aves; order Coraciiformes; family Momotidae; genus Baryphthengus; species Baryphthengus martii. The sequence goes on along the minus strand of VWZK01017405.1, from coordinate 191,183 downwards.
GCCTGGTTTTTTTAGGCTGGAAGCCCTTTGGGTCAGGAATTACTTTTATTGTTTGAGTGTTTTTTGTTGTTTGTTTTTTTTTTTTTCTTACAGCACTGAACAACTTGTATGTACTAAATGTTATAAATAATAAGAGCAGCTAGCTTTTCATGGTCATAATACTTCATAAAGATCAGCTGAATAATAGTATTTTAAAAATATGCCTGTCGTGCCATGGGAGTGCTCATTTGCTGGATGTAACGTCCCGCATCCTCCTCATTTAATTCAACTATCCACTGAGTCCAGAGGCTTTCCCAGTTTATATCAGATGAAGATCTGGCTCATCATCTCTGATTTGCAATACTCAGTCACTTTTTTCTTAAGAATGATTATTTTTTTTAAACTTCTGCTTTGTTTTTTATCCCATATATGCAATTTTGATACACCAGTAGGACAGTGAATGTGCCTTCATCTCTCTCCCTGGGAACTGTTTGAGCACTCGTGCCCATTTGGGTGATGCAGGAGAAGAACAGCCCCTTGGGCTTTCCTCCTAACACTCAGACTTGTAGATTAGTGCTCCTCTGGGCATGTCTTCCATCAGAGATTGAGGCAGAGAACTTACTAGGTTATTGGAGAAGGATTCAGAAGAGTGCATGGGGTTCCCATTCTATGTGAATATTTTGAGGTAAATGCCAGGTTTCTTAGAACTAGTGGAAGTGAAATAAATATGGGTCATTAAGCAAAAGAAAAAAAAACAGAAAAAAAAAATTCTGGCTGTGGGAACATCTTGTCCTCCATGTATTAGCAATAACATCATGCTCAACTCCATGACACTCTCATTAGAGAAAGCAACTGTTTAAGTGCAAGGTTTTTAACCTTATATAACAAATTAATCTATTTGTATCATATTTATGACTGGGAAACAACAAAGCATGGCTATAAAGAGTTCCAGCAATTACTCACAGCGTATGTTCAGAGATTCCTTTAAGTCTGGTTATAACTTTATTAATAATAGGAGTAATAAAATTAAAGAAATGAAGAAAAAGTGCTATTACATACAGCAGGGAGGTTAAATTCTGTGTGAGATGGTATCTCGTCTATCAGACGGATCAAGTTGTAACTTTAAATTGACATCCTCACAAAATGAGATTTCAAAAAGATGGTATTTTCTAGGCAGCCCATGTAAAATTTCCCTCTGTATGGACTGGTTAGCTGTGAGGCTAATTCCCGTGGAAAACCACAAGTGCTTTGTGAAAAACTGAAAACAGGAAAAGGGAAAGCTGCAACCAAGATTCCTCACTTTTGAACGAAATTACCTCTTTGTAAACTCTGCCCTTCTGAGGGATGAGAAAGACCATTTCAGCCCTGCTGCTGGCGACTGGATTTTGCTGGCTGGCTGCTCCCGGGGGAGCCCGCCGGCCCCTGCTCTGACTGAACCCACCGTGATCACATCACGACCACTGGGGCTACTCACTGACCTGCTGGCTCTTGAAATCGGTGTAAAAACACCAGTTAGGCTTGTTGGTGCTGCCTGAGGCCCCAGGAGAGTAAAAAAGGACACTGGCAGTTCAATACTTGGGTAACAATCTATATAATTGATGAATAATTCGTGGATAACTGCAGATTCCTATTTCAGAGAAAGAGTGAATGAACTGTAGCGACCGTTCGATGTAGATGATGGCCATTTTTAATAGTCAGTGCCAAACATTTTTGAGGCCTTTTCAAAGGTAAAAATGGGTAAGTTGTGTTCTCCTTTTACAGCTTGATATCTCGGCATTCCTAATACCTTAAGCAAACAAAAAGCAGTACTACTGCCTTAAGCTGACTGCCCTTTATCCTCTTAGGAAGGTTTTAACCTGCATGCATGTACCAAGGACCTGCATACGGATGTATCTTGGGAAATATGACAGTAGGAATGCAATTTAGACTTATCCTCAGAGATTTTTTCTTTATTTTTTTTTAAGAAATAAATTAATTCCAATGCAGCAGTGGTGGTCTCAGCAGTCAAAACACTTAAAATGATGCAGGAGGGACTAGAAAGCTTTGCTAAGAAGCTTTTTGTTGTTGTTGCTATGTTTTGTTTCTCAATAAAGATGATCCACAAGTGTAAGTACTTAAAACTAAAAAGAAGAGAGTTGTATCTCACAAAGCCACACAGCTTCTTAATGCAACCCAGCCTTTCCGTGTGGTTGTTCTCACATGTTCTGGACCAAAGAAAGAGTCCTTTGTGGCTCAGCTTGGTTTGATTGAACGGCAGGAGTGGACAAATGGAGGATGAAGGTGGTGTCTCCTTACACTGAGTATGTTTAGATTGCTTTGAGTAGTGATGACTTCTTATTGCGTGTGTCACTATTGAAATCTGCTTGGGAGGAGCTGGTGGTCTTGCTAGTCCATGGATTATGATGGTGCCGTCTGGGTGCCAGGGTGGTATGAGGATAATGAGGCAGGTGGATCAGGAGGAGAAAGCATTGGTGAAATGTGCATTACATTCAGAAGTCATCCCTGTAGTGGTCTCTCCTACCATCCATCTCCCTGTTTTTTTGCCCTTGTCTTCTTTTTTTTGATCCCTGTGAAGGTTTTGGGGTGCCTGTTCTGGTGTCCAGGTGTGGGCAGTTATGCTAAACCTCTTCCGTGGGGGGTTAACTGTTGTTCTGATGTTGCTAAGTGATGTTTACCTCCTAGTGATGCACCAGGAGAAAGCCAATTCCTTCTGTCATTGACCACTTGTGATTGATTGGGAGGGTTCATCTCTCAGGTCTGTCGATTTTTAAGAGGGAATGACGTAATTTTAATCTTTTTGTGCTCCGTTGTCTTAGAACAGCAAGTGCAGTTGAGGGTTTGACCTCAGTCTAGAAAAAAATAAACAGTTTGTTGACAGAGATACTCTGGAGAAGATAATTATATTGCTATACATCTAATAGAAGATACTTTTTACATTTTTTTTTCTATTTCTAAAGTAGTCAGGGAGGAAACCTGTCATAGCACCTGTTTTTAAGGACAAAGTAACAGTAAAAAGCCAAGTGTGCATTTTTTTCATTTGTATTTGGCAAGAAGAGTGTCACGTTTTCTGCAGGACGATGACCTTGAGCTAACTAAATGTCACCATCACTAAAGAGTAAATTAATGTTACAGTGTGCTTTCTTTGTGGTTAGGCCCGAAAACCCGTTAGGAGTTTCTTAGTACAAAAGGTGATCGTGTGCTGGTCCATTTTATTCCGGCTTCCTGCAAGAAAACCATCGTGATTCTAATTGATCTCAGTTAATGTCACCATGTTACCTTGTGTCTTTGGGTATACCAGGGTGCTTACAGCTACTCGGGGGAGCTCTGCCCATTTCACGGTGTGGATGGGCCCAAAAGGGCCGCAGGTTTGTACTTTTGTCGTAGGTCATTGAGTCAGATTATGCCTGTCTCAAATAAAAGAGCCTTTTTCTAAGAAGAAGTGAATCCCTTCAAAATTCAGTCACACTCTGTCATAAAAGCGGCCAGGGATTTGGGGGGGGGGGGGTTGCTTTTTTTTTTAGATCGCTGCCACTGACTATGAAAATCTGTTCCAAACCCACAGCATTGGCAGCAAAAATATACATATCTCCAATATCTGTAGCTTAATACAGTCGATTTTGCAACATCTGAGGTAAAATGGCATTGAGAGAACCCCAGCAAAGGAAAATGTAGATAAATGTGGTTGGTGCTGGACCTGAGCTGGCTTTTGTGGATCTCTTTAGGACGTTCCTCGAGGCTTTGCGCTGCACGAGAACTCACTGGCTTGGGTTGCGTGGCTGTGCCAACGTGGTCCCGTGCTACGTGCTAGAAATGCAACCCGTTGTTGTTGTTGTTGTTGTTACAAGTATCTGAGTAGCAATATCTTGAACTAATTACAGCTGATGTAAAGCACATTTAAGGAAACCCATTAGCGGAGAATTAGAAGTAGAGCAGATTAGCCATTCTTTAATGGCCTTGACTCTAGATCTTTTGATGCCTTGGTAGCTTTTCTAACACCCATTGCTCATCTGTCTTGCCTAAATGACTGAGAAGCTTCTTTCAAGTCACAGTGTGGTTGTAATGTGGAAAAAAAAAATTGCTGGTTTCAGCTGAAAAAATGATTATCTGGAAAGGTAAACTCGGCCGAGTTCTGTACTGTATTTGTTGTTGAGATTTAAAGCATTATTTTACTGCTCAATGTGACTGTATAATAGAAAGAGTAATCTCTAATATGCTTCCTTGGCGCTATTAATTATTTACTTTCTTGAAATACAGATCATAGACAATTCTACATGACTTCCCTTCTTACAGACTTTCTTGTTTCTCTCTCTATTTTTGTATGCTTTGCAAATGCCTGTAAATTTGTTTTCACCGAAAGGGGAAATAAGTAATTTAGACTATTGCAGCTCTTTCATAATTAATTAATTTCAATTTAAAACAATCGAGTAGTGCCCGTCCATTGTTCTGTGTGCTTTTCTGAGGCATTAAGATTCGCAATCTCAAAATAAGTTCCAGATGGAAGTGCATACTTTATAATCTGGGAAAAATAATATCTGCTTTTGTCAGAAACCCGAAGAGTCCTGCCCTGATCAAATCAGAAAATATTATACTTAGGTGCATTTTTCAAATTTTGTGCCATTGCTTTAAGAATTACTTAAAAGTACCAATTTGAGCTGTTGTATAGGGTATTATAAACTTATAAACAGAACTATAAACTTACGAGTAGAACTGAAGAGTGAGAGAAATAGTGATGTAGGACTATTTATTCATTTGTTTCCTCAAATACTTCTGGCATCTGTTAAAACGTAACCAGGCTTAGCATATTTTCTCATTTTTTGGCACTCTTTTCTATGATGAAGAGAAATATTTGCAATGATAAATCATCTCTTTGCTAATAATCAATAAATAACACATTCTCCTGAGGAAAAAAAATATGGTAAAATGAAATGAAAAATACTGAGCAGAAGGAGAGAGAATCAAAATGGTACACTGAGAAAGTGTCTATGTTTAACAAATATTAAGGTTTGTGGAAGAACTTCTAGCGTGGCAGTTTGAAATAAGAGTAAAAAGTCTTTTTTTTTGAACAGGAAAGACACTTACGTAAGAGGTTTCTATTATGTAAATGTTACTGTTGTTGGCAATAGCCAATTAAAAACGAACACTTTATATTCAGAAAAGCATTTACAAATAATGGGATAGCTACAGCAGTCACTAGTCCTGCCTTGGACAACTTTCTCTTTGAAGTCAATGGAAGTTTTGCCTGAATAAAGGTGGAAGGAATTAGCCCATTCATTATTATCTGAATTACATCAAGAGCTGACTGCTAAACAATAAAATGATGATTCATAACATAACGGCTTCACTTAATTCTTTTGTAGTCTTAATATATCTCATTATATGGTACTTCTGTTCTTTCCTCTCTGTGCAGTATTCAAATTAATAACAACCACCTTTACATAACTGATGGTTAGACGCGTTTTGCTGCCTTAGCAAGATCAAAGGATTTTATATACCCTCTTTGGATAGATACCAAGAATGGAGCGATCAATCTCTTCTGTAACCATTAAGCACAGTGTAAATATCTCAGGGTACCCAATTAGACACAAGTGCTTTGCCAGATGCTGAGAGCATCACCAGTTGTCAAGAGCTTCCCAAGTCCGTGGGCCAGTCCACAGAATTTATTAGGGATTAGTGGTGGTCCGAGTTGTCACTCCGCTGATTTGTGCTCGTTCAGCTGTGCCCTGCTGTAAGCAGCCTGCATGATATGTGGAGATAAGGTTCAAGTGACAGATACTTCACTTCCTCTCAGGCACCTTTGGGTTGCAGGGAGACAGGGATGGACACTCGTGCTCCAGTTCCTCTCCCGTGACCAGAAAAGAATGAGGGTTATAGTAAGTCGGCATATGAGAAGGACATAAGAGAAGGAGACTGAAGAGAACAGCCCAAGAAAAGGGACCCCCAAAAGGCTTTAATATGAAGCTGGACTTAACCCCTCACCAGGAAGCCATCTGCAGCCTTCAGGCTTTAAGAATTCTTTTTATCTAGAGATGTAATTGAAACAAGATGTGTAACAGCTGCAGGATGTCAGGTTTGTCAAAGTAACTGGAAAAATGAGTTCTGTGACACACTCGCGCACAGCAGAGTAACCTATAGCTTAAAAAAAAACTAAAAAAATTATCCTGTGGGTTAAAAAGAGGAAAGGAAAATAGTCAAATAAAGAAAGTTGCAGTTAATTCTGGAGCATGAATGATTTGAAATTAAACTGCAATGTAGGTTTCCCAGTAGAGGAAGCATCCTGACTCTTTACCCCAACAGAAACAACAGTGAAACTCCTCATCTTCCCCTCATAACCGGATTTTACCTGTGAACTGGGATGGCTGGTGCTCTGCACTGACTCCAGGAGAGGGTGGCAGCCTCGTTATTTTACCCTTTTGCCTGTTACTGTTGTTACTCAGGTGCGTTACCCTTGTGCTTTGCGTCTGTAGGTAGGGACCCAGATTTGCTGCGCTAGGTGCTGTTCAGACATGGGACAAAGAGCCAATCCTGGGATCAGAAAGTTTGCAGCCAAAGTGAAAGACAAAAGAAAACGATGGATAGGGGCAAAACTGGCCAGGAAGAAAAGACAAAATATTTTAATCATCGGAATAAACAGTGGTCACAGCAAAACATGAACCTGACAGTGCTGCCAAATGCATGAGTGTGAACATGAGGGGGAAAAACAGAACCTTCTTTTCAAGAACTTCAAGAAGAACAATGAAGCAATTTTTGTGCATGTTTATGAGGACCCTCCCAAGCATAAGTGATAGCACAGGGGGGAAACCTGGGGAGTGAATTGCCCTAACGGGTCAAGAGAAGCCCCGAGTCAGCCTTTTGGTAATAACTTTTGGTAATGACTTTTCATAATGATGGAGATAGGCCGCAAAGGGCCTTCATGGTGAGGAAAGTGGGGAACCAGTGAAGAGCTGTAAAGAAAAGGGGCTCATAGCAAAGCATCCTGCCAGGGAAATGCTGTTTGCTGCAGCATCTCAGCTGGAGCTGCCTCTCCTCTGTGAAGTCCGGTTGTACAAGCTGTGGTATGTGTAGGAGCAGAAAAATGCCCTTGCTCAGAGATCTCATTAGTTGGGTAAACTAAGTCTCAATAACACATTGTAGTTTACAGCTACCATAATCCCAACGTGTCTGCGGGTTGCGTGGTGTAGGACAGTGTCTCTCAGTGCCAGGGAGTTGTTTGTGGGAGAATTGGAGCCTGAGGTCTTAAGAGATCAAAGGCAATGAGTGCATTTGAGCAATCTCCATGAACTGATACAGAAAAATGCTGCCTCCATGCACACCATACTGCAACCTGCAGAATTACCAATGTCACTGGTACAAGGTCAGGTTGAAAGCAACAACTTCAGCTGCAGGAACGGGGTGTTTGTGCGGTGGAGGCCCTGCTCTTGGGGCAGAAAGCCACTGGCTGGGTGCTCTTACCTGGGGCTGTTCAGTCTGGAGAAGACTGAGAGGGGATCTTATTTGTGTTTACGAATATCTGAAGGGTGGATGTCAAGCAGAAGGGGTCAGTCTTTTCTGTGGTGCCCTGTGATAAGACAAGTGGCAATGGGCACAAACTGGAACCTAGGAAGTTCCACCTCAATGTGAGGAGAAACTTCTTTGCTGTGTGGATGACAGAGCCTGGCCCAGGCTGCCCAGAGAGGTGGTGGAGTCTCCTTCTCTAGAGACTTTCCAGCCCCCCCGGACACATTTCCTGTGTAGCCTGCACTGGATGATCCTGCTCTGACAGGGGGATTTAACTCGATGATATCCGGAGGTCTTTTCAAACCTCTACCACTCTGATTCTATGAATCTGTGAAGCGAATCCCCTGCTCTGGGGAGGATCAGGAGAGGTGGCACGGGAAGAAGTGTCTCTGGGGCATGTGAGAGCTCTGTGGGACCATAATCAGAGATGCAGGTAATCAGTCTCTCTCTTGCCTGGGAACCCTTCCATAAGGTCCAAAGAGAGAAACTCCTTGGGGCTCAGCACACTGAAAGAGCGATAGCTGTTGGGTATTCTTCAAGGCGCTCCAGCATCTCATCAGAATACGTGTGGCATCGATGGGGACTAATTAATATATGTATTAGAGAACCAATGCGGAGTACTATTCCAGCACTGCCACTTTGAATCAGAATGAGGCTCGGAGACCGCACCTGGATACCAGTCAAATATACCCTAATTCCCGCTTTCAGAAATGACTTGGAAATGTACCTCTTATTGAAAGCCTTAAAGAAAATAGAATTCTGATTTTTTTGAACAAATAGACAACTGAAGTGTTTTCCTTCCCTCAACTCATATTCACATGCAAAACCAACTAATAAAATTTCAGTGGTGCTTATGCTACAATTTTGTTGGCGGAAGAGAAGTCATCTGTTCATGCTGAAGTCATCATAACTCATTAGGTGCTAATGTAGCTGATGTGTGGTAGAGAAACAGGCTGGCTCTATTGAAATGCTGCTGGTTTGCCCTTCCTCGCTCACTGTTCCCTCTGGAGCTTTGCAGAGCACAAACAAGTTTTCTCACAATACGCTCTGAGAGTGTGCCGAAGTAGCTGCCTTCACTTGATCCCAGAAGCCTGTCTCTGCCTTCAGACGAGTACAGAACCAAAGTGAATCCAGAAGTTTCGGTATGATTCCTGTATTTCCTCCTAGGAAGTCTCAGGAGAAGAGGTGATTGCGTGCGCTCGCAGATGTCCCGTGGACGTGCAGTAAATCCAACATATTCTGAACGTGCTGCTGGCCGTGCAGCACCTGGTAATAAACCACGGCAATAAATCGGGTGATCTACACATGCATAATAAATCTGATGCACCTGAACGTACAGGATGGACATGCTGTGCACAAGCTGGCCGTTTTCCAGGTCTTCTGGATGTCAAGCTTCTACTGAAACTGGCTTGCCTGGGAATCCTGGCGAAACTGCTGACTTCCTCTTCGTGTCAGAATTTCCAGGGCGTGTCCAGGGGAAGTGGGATGTGTGGGAGACCACAGATTGGGCTTCATTTTGTGGTGTGCCTGTAGTCGTTCAAGCTGTGATATCACCCTGAAAATATAAACAGTCCCACACCCGTAAAGATACTCTTTCTGTCAACTTAGAGGCATTTTTTTGTGAATTAACACCTGAAATTGCTGCAAGTTCAACCTGTTCTCCAATTTCTTTGTATGGAGGTTTTCTATGTGTCAGGTGAATGCTCTTACCACTTCAGGGCATCCTCTTGGTTTTCATCCAAACTTCATTTACTTTATAGGAGAGCTTTAGTTTATAAACTCTGAATGCATGAGGACCTTCCCGAGGGCGATGGGAGTTCAGGGTGCCTGAGGCAGGGAGAGATCGGAGCCTGATAGTCTCACACTGTGATTGTGTGTTGTCCTCGCACATCAGAGGTGGTGGGTTTTAGGCCTCGGTGGAGATACTAAAATGGGCCAAGGATTGCTCCCTGCCCTGTAGGGCAACTGGCTTGGCACAAACTAGCTCCATGCGGTGGGAAACAGTGGCCACGCACAAATTACCTATTGGAGATGCTTCCTCACCGCTTGACTGTTGGAAACACTAAGTGTGTGCACCTAGGCTGTTTTTTTTTTATTATTTTTGGTCTAAGTGGGAGCAGGAGCGATTCCTGTTGAGAAATGGCAGCAGAGGATTGAAACACTGACCAGATCAAAGCTTCCCTTACCTCCACCTCTGCATCTGTTTGAGAGGGAAAGCACCTCAGCCCTGTAAGGCTAGATGACTGGTTTTTAAAAAAATGAAAACGTTGTCCTTCTTCACTTTCTCTGGCAAATGAGTTGTCTTTACCATCGTGATATGGACTGCACAGAAATGAAGCTGGGAATTTTACTGGATTGCAAATTACTGCATTTGTATTTAACTAAGGAGTATATTCAGAGCAAAGATGCTAACTTCATTTCAATAAACTGGAAAGTGTTTCAGATACTACTGGACCCTCTTGAGTTAGAGTCTTGCATCTCTTAACTCAACAGTGCATTGGTCAAACGGTTTTCTGTGCAAACTCAGCACGCTGCTTTTAAGCTAATTAGCAATTTTGAGCAAAGTTGGAGGGAATTCTTGTTTTTCTTCGGCTGGGCGACACGCTTATCAAGTCTGCTACCTCCAGTCTGATACAGCAGGCTGCCGACAGGCTTGTCACAATTTATGAAGAGGGTTTATGGTGGAGATGGAAAGTATAATGAAAACCACATCCACCAATTAAACACCTACATTTCCTTTTAGAGTCCAAACAATGGACGGCTTTCGTTTCGCAAAGGTGATTTCTCAAATCAAAGCAACTCACGGAGGAAATATAAATTAGGAAGGAAGCTTTGAGTAGATCTTTAATGAGTCTGGCACAATGTCACAGTGAGGTGCGACACATTCATGAATATGATCTACTTGCAAAGATTCAGCTCTCAGCAATCGAGCAAAAGCAATGCAACCAAATATGGGACGTGTTCAGGTCAAGTCTTTAGTACATGTAGTATCAGTCTTTTCTTGATAGGTAAAGAGTACACCTACCTGATGCTTTTCTTAGTGTGTGAGACAAGGTTTTAACACCAGAAAATTAGCCTCAGCCATATTTTTACTCAAGTGAACAGAAGCTGACCTTTTTTTCGTAATGGCAAGGTACAGAAAAGGATCTTTGAGAATAATTGTGGACTTGTTAAGGAGGAAGAAGAGGATGAGGTAGAACCTGGCTATGACATGTTCAGCAGTACTGCAGCTAGAGGGGTAGCAACAGGAGCTTGGGGAGCTATTTTCTCTGAAGAAAATCACTGGTATCAAAACGTTTCATTCCAAGGACACAGAACGTAACAGACACTACAGAGAAAGGGTGTCAAAATTAATTTTACATAATTTTACTGACAACACTCAATTGCCATCCAGTTGATATGGGCCAGATGCATTGAATGACGTTACAAAAACACACCAGGTGATGATAAAACCAAATGATATTATTATTATTATTATTAACACTGGGGTTGTGTTTACCTCAAGTGTCACTCGGTGGTATTTGGCACCAGTTGCACTGAGCGTCTCATCGGTTGGTCTGTAAGCAGTTCGGCTGTGTTCGTAGGGAACAACATCTGTGTTCAGCAGCTTTGTCCCATGTTTTTTCAAGAGGTAAGGCTAACTATTTTGGGCTCAGCATCCTGTGAGTAACAGCTCTGTAGGGCTGGATGGTGCTGTACATGAAGCTCTGCTTCGGTCTTTGTTAGCTTGGGGTAGTCTCTGTCCCGCTGTGCTGAGTACAGATGGGCAAAGCTTCCTGGGAAATACAGACCAGAGGAACCTTTTTGTGGGCACAAGAGCCTGACAGGCTTAAAAGGAGAGGGGTGGAAGCAGGCTGCTCTGTGAGACTGTATTTTCTAAGCACGACAAAGTCAGTAGATTGCTTGTTGAACAGTAGTTGATACAGTGATGCATCTAAATCTGAAGTCTGTAATCTGAGGTGTGTGATTACTGAGAAAGTCAGTCAGTTAAGGGAAGAGAGATCGTTGTGTTGCTTGTGAGGGAGCACAGAAGAGTCTTAACGTCTCTGGTGTAAAGGAAAAGCAGGCAGCTCTGGAAGGTCAAAGTAACAGCAAGTAATCCACAAAGGAAGCTTGTTAGCAGGCTGGAGACATACCCAGGTTGGAAGCTGAATGCGATACTAACGTACTAGCCGCCTATCTCTCTGAACCACTAAAAATCACTTTCATCATATCTGTCATTTAATATGCCCAACGATTGCCACATCGGCCAGAAATTCCTCTCCATTATTTGGGGACTGGATTTTGATTTTGTTTGTTGAACCAAGACACTGCGAGTTTATGCCAGGAGATTAATTTAGCTGGTTGTGTGACGCCGAGGCAGATACTTGCTTCAGTCTTTCCAGCTCTTAAGCGAGGTGCACCGTAGTGGTTTATGTGAATAGTTTAGGCAGAATTAACATAGCAAAACCCACAATCCGGAAACCTCACCACAACCTGACGAGGCATCCAAGATGCTCTTGTTTTCTGGCGGAAGCGCACATGGACATTATCTCCAGTTTTGCTAGAGCACCTGTCTGGAGGCAATTTGAGGATTAACAGACTTGTTAGCACAGTACATAAGGGCCTGGAGAAGTCCAAGACAGGCTGTGACAACATGCTCTGTGTACTCCTTCTACTCACACGTTATACAGCTTTGGGATGAGCAGGAAGGTTAGGGCTGAAACTAATGATTCCCCCTTTTCCAGCTGAATGGTTCAGCCACTTTCCTTCTGGTCCCATGACCTCGCCGTGCCCAGATCTGTACTGGGATAAAGCTCCAGGAAGAGCAGTGAAGGGCTTGTCACCCAAAAAAGCTTTTGACCCAGTAAGTTGTGCGTGTTCCTTGAGTCTGAATCTACGGATGTGAACCTCGTGCTGGGGATATACTTGGCTCTGGGCTTCCCATTTTCTTGCACTGGTGTTTTAACCACTAGGATATTAGCAGAATATGTTTGGCTGTGTCCTTTTTTTTTTTTTTTTCCCAAAGGTTTGCCCCTCTTGTTTGACCTAAATGCCTAAGAGGACACATGGATGGGACTCTGGCTGTGAGTGCTGCTTTCATGGTAGGGTCTAATCACAGCTAAAACCATAAGTGCTCTTTGATATTTTTCTTTGGCAGGCATAGTGTTTGGCTCCCAGCATAACCTCTGGGCATGGAGAAGGTGGTTGTTGGGTGCCAGTGTGGGAAGCTTTGGCACCCAACGCAGCGCTGTGAGATCCATTTCAGGAGGTGGGTACCTAACTGCACCCAGCTGCACAGATCATCTTTGTACCCAAGTCTTTTAGAAGCAGGTTTAGATCTTAATGTCATTACATTTATTAAGTTTAATGTTATCCCACCAGATTAACTGAAGCCAGCTGCTTCTCACTAGCGAGGACTGGTAAACGTTATTTCAGAGGAGACGGGAACATTTGTCCTATCTTGCAGTCTTTCAGAGAAAGCCTGGTTGCCTGGAAAATATACCCAGTTTTGTCGTTTCGTGCCAAGACGGTCTAAAAAGACAGAAGATAATTCTTGTCTAATCTAATCTATTTAGAGTATTTCTGGAGAGGCCATTACTGGTGTCTGAGTGACAAATGAAGGTCTGGATTGTACCTGCCAGGTATGTGCCTTGGGGAAAAGACATGTGCAGTGCATAAGGGTAAAGGCATGCGTGTCCTCATGCTCTCATCCAGGAACTATCCTCTATCCAGCGTTTTCTGGTGAGACATGCAGTAATTCCTTGTAGACACCAGGTCAGATTTCGAAAAGAATATCACTAACTAAGGGCTCGCCTATATGTGAGCAAGCAAAATATATGAGGATGTAAACTGAGTAGCCTGTGCAGCCTGTACAGTCTGCAGGGTGCTGGCATTGGTATGTGGAAAATAACACACATATGTGCAGTTATTTAACTGAATTTACTTATATAGATGTAAAATATAGCTAATGTAATGCCTGTACCAAATTCTAGGCATTTCTTTTAAGAATGAGAAGTACCACTATGTGGTAGAGCGGTCAAAATTAACTGCTTCTATCGAAATTTCGAAGAGAGCCTTTATCTGTAATTGGCAACTTCTGTCATACTCCTCAACCTGGTGCAGACATGAGCACGATGCCCAGATTTCGGCGTTAGCAGTAGCAGATGATTTTCTTCCAGAAAGAAGATGGGGACAAATAAGCGTCCTGTTCTGTTCCTGTCAGGAAGAACATCTCTATCTGTTCCTGCTGCAGTTGTTCGTTCCTCGGGGCCGCTCACATGAAACACCACCAAGCCAACTATGAGATTTCACACCTTCATCTGTTCTTCTGCAACCACCTCTGAGCTGTTGTAGTGGTGTCTTTAGCTGGTCCAGTTTTCTCTCTCTCGGTCTTTTACATAAGCTCCATCGACCACAAAGAGCTAGGACCAAGTCTAGGACTATGTTGTGGCGATCAGGTGTAGGCCTAGGGGAAAAGAAGGATGTGGTGTGCAGGATTCCCTGTGTGTGACGGAGCGTGGGAATGTGATAGTGGGAAATGAGGGTTGCTTAGGCCCAGGCCACCGCAGAACAACCTGGGAGAGGCTGGCAACCTGCCCTCCTTAAAGGAGACGCTGACAGCTCCTCGCAGCAAATGAGCTCAGCTCCTCTCCTGCTGCCCCTGACCATGCAGGAGTGACATGGTTACAGAGAGGGGGTTTATTCAGGAGAAGGAGAAAACAAAAAGGCTCCCCACACCCTGCAGTATGCTGGCAAGTATCACTTGTCTGACAACCAGAGAAAACAGGGGAGTGAAGGGGACTTCAGATTTTACACCTCATCTCTATTCTCCTCAGGTTCAAGAGCAAGAGAGGCTGGCTGCCTGCAGAAGGTTAGTCACCCCTCATGTCCCTCAACTATTTGGCCCCGGCAAAAATGAGAGTTTCACAAGGGTGGCTGAAGCTCAGGGCAGAATCTTGCGCCTTGGTGCCGTGCTGCAGGTGTGCCTCTCACTCCCCACCCCTAATATTCAGTATTTTCTCATTGAGGAGAAGCAGGTAGGGAGCTGGGCAGCAGCAGAGCTTCCTCCTGGAGCTTTGTGCTGTCGACGAGCTTCTTAATACGGCGGCTTTCTTTTGCTGGTTGTGCCTGGTCTCTCTGAGGATGAAGGAAAATAGGGAATGTGGCTGTTTGTTAGCATCTCTCCTTCCTAGACCCCAGCCTGCATTCACGGACGCCGGTTATTTCTGGAACTGGGTAGAGTGCAACATGTATACATTAGCAAAATCAAGTCCTTATGCTATTCAGGAAAATTTGGCTCTGAACTGTATAGCTAAAAAAGCTATCTGTCTGAGCTACTTAGAATACTGCAGAGTGTTGTTTTATTTTTTTTTTACCAGCTGAATAAAGCCAATAGCATTTCTATGAACAGAAAGCTTTTGACAACAGTCTTTGAATTATGAGTGGCAAGAACCATTCTCTCCATTTTTAACTTCTAACCTATGATGTATAACGTAGCTCTCATTTGAGGATAAGAGGTTAGTATCTTATTGACTTGGCTTTAAATTGCATTTCATTGTATTAAAGAGTATCTGTCATTTTTATTATTTATTTTTTTTTTCTGTGGAGCGACATATACTGTAACGTATGAAATATTTGACTTTCATATAGCTGTAAGGCTAGACTTTGGAAAAACATTCAGCTACAAAGCTAAGATGGTATTTAGTGAAAACACCCCAGAAAATGATGATTTTACAATTACCTTATTGGTAGTTTGGTTTTAATGTAGTTTTGCTGATAGCTACCTTTGTACTTAAGGATTGTAAATTAATTAGACATACTGCTTCATCTACTCAGGAGGCAGGAGAAGAGCTGAGCTAATAGCTATGGGAGTGCTGTACCAATTTGAGACTGAGGCTAAAATGACATGATAGAGGGAGAGGTTAGTCCTCTCCCAAGGTTGTCACTCCTGGTCACATTTTAATGTGAATTTATTGGACTGAAAGAGGTTAAAGAGGTAATTCTGCACAAGAAGAGAGAAATTTCTACCATAAAATGGAACTCATCAATAGCTCTGATGTCTATGGGGAGTTGTCAGATTCCATAATATTAACCATGTAATTAACAGGATATGTAAAGCGATGTGCTTTCAAATAATTTATATTTCAGATGCCTTTTGGTGTGCTAATAATACCTCTCTTTTTTTTTTCCTCCGGTCTCTGAGAATCGCTGCATTCCTGGTTTTTTTTTTTCTCCTCGACTATATAAAAACCCTTCACATCTATCAGCAAGTTCTAACTAGTGCTTGTTCCCAAGGGTGACTTAATGGACAAAGTATGGATAAATCCACATGACAAATCCACTTTACAGTATGGCACAGCTGGCATTCCCTGCTCAAGTTCAGCTCACAAATAAACTTGTCTGGCAACTGCATCGATGCAGAGTGCAGGTCAGTGCATATTGCTTCAGTGTGTCCTGGCAATGACCTCTCATATGGGTGGTGGGGAGGCACCAACTTTTGCATCTCCCTATCAGACGAGTTCAGGTGCGAGGGGTCGTTTGCAGGAGAATGTTCTCCTGGTGTTGGCGTTTTTGTTGCTCTTCAAAACCTTATTTTTCTGTGTCGAGTGATCGTGCTTTGAATACTTACAGGGTTTAACTGACAATTGTTAGAACTCATTTTTATTACTTTATTTTTTTATTATTATTATTTTTAGTGTCAGTCATCTAGGCAGGAAAAAAACCCTTCCCTGAATGGTGAAATTGCCACAACTAGACCATAGTTTTGTGCCTTCTAACCCAGCAGCCCCACCATATAAACTCTTTGCCATTGACTGCCTCTTCCTCATGCTCCTCTTCGTTGACCTGGGGAGAAAACACCAGCAGCTGGGGTGGTTCCAGAGCTGTGTCTGATCCCAACGGTGCTCGCATGCTGATGCAGGGCTGGGCTGCTGTCAGCTGGCACGGATAAAGAACCGAGTTATTTTCACTGCATAAACAGCTGCTGATTTTCAGTAGGGCTTTTTTTGAAACCTCTCTCAGATTTGGTTGAAATCGATTTGCAGGTTCAAAAGAACAGCCAGCGAAAAGGAAGGAGGTGCTGGGGAAGACACCACAGTCTGATGCTTTGCTTCCTGAGGACTGTGCAATACATATCAATCTATGCAACAGACCTGGGTTAGAAAGAAATGTTAAAAAATTAAAAAAATTCTTGTTTCAAAACCATATTTACTTGGTAGATGGAAAAAAAAAAAGTGCAGATTGAGTATCTGGCACGGAGCCCAAAACACATACTTGCAGGAAATTTCTTGCTGGAGTAAATGAGGTCTTTCAGGAAAGGTGATGGAGGAGGTCGCTGCAGTCGATGACGGGCAGTTGCTGTGCCTGTGCTGGACCCGCTGCAGCATTCTGCACCAGAAGAATCCTGACCTCTGGTATTTAAAGCCAAAATATTGGTTGGATATTAGGAAGCCCTTCCTGATGGAAAGGGGGATTAAACAGTGGACTGGACTGCCCAGGGAAGTGGTGGAGTCGCCATCCCTGGAGGTATTTAAGGAAAGATTGGTCGTGGCCCTTAGTGCCCTGGTCTAGTTGATGTTGTGGTGTTAGGTCATAGGCTGGACTTGATGATCTCAGAGGTCTATTCCAGCCTCAAGAATTCTGTGATTCTGTGTAAATGATACAAAGCTACAAAAAGTTGAAGGGGAAAGGAGGGTGAAGGCCAGACTGATTTGGCTGCTGGATAGTCTAACAATTATGTTTTACTGTGACTGAACAGGAAGATGCCCGATCGACACTGGCCTAAACGTAGACCCATGTAGGAATATCGATCTGCTGAGTGGCATCTGAAGGGTTTCAAGCTACTTGCCCTGTTACGTATAAGTAGCATATGGGAAAAAATATCGTTTCCATGCTCGCTTACCGTAGTAGAAACATTTTTCTTTTGTATCCGTAATACTTAAAACTGATAAACATAATGTGATGGCATTTTAGACATGTTCTAATAACTGAGCGTATTTCTGTCAGACACTGTCGAGGAGCAGTGTTTTATAGTAGCATTTACAGCTTATCAGGAATTGATACGTTTTCTCCTCCTGTGTCCTGGCCTTACTACTGTGGAAATTCACTTATACAATCACTTACAGCAACCGAACAATAAAACATTTCCAGTTACCCTACAAGATCATCCTCTAACAATTTTAAAGCGCCCATTACAACCAATAACTTTGGTGCTAGAAACCAGCACAGCAGTTATAAAATCCTGGCATATAACTTCTCATGGAAAGCAGTGGTTTTATCACAGCCATGAACACGCAAGTGACCTGGGGCATAAAATTACTGCTTAAAAAAAAAAAAAGAGAGATCTATCTCCACAAAATGCTCAGATATCTACTTATAACAATTACAACAATGATGATTTCACATCTGTTAGGCAGACAGTTTTAATCTGTAAAAGGTTAAGTATTTGACAGTTCCTTGTTCTTACATACAGATTAGCCACTTGAAGGTTTAACCTTTAGATGTACTTAAGCAACTACTCTTTAAAATTTATTGTGTAAAACCACCCAAATAAAAACGATCTCGTCACTTGTGACTAAAGAATACAGAAAGTCTGGGATATTTTCTTCCTCCCTTCTTAAGCAAATTGCTCAGCTGGCTTGGCTTCTTCCTTTGTGCCTGAAAATATTTACAAGCAGGCTGCTTTAATTTCGACAGGCACTGCTTCGTAATTAGAGGATAAAAGGAAGATTCTGTGATTAAATGTGTGGAATCAGTTATTTTGACTCAATAAAGGAGTCTGCTGCAGAACGTGATTATTCCTGCACAACCGAGTGCCCTGAAAAGCTAAGGAGGAGGCGAGGGAGAGAGGGGATGAATCTTCATCTGGCCTTTGCACTTCCCCGGCAGCAGAGGCAGGGGAATTATTTATGGAGTAGTAGAAAATTCTCCAGATTTCTGTAGGCATTTATGAATATTTCCTAAGTATCATAAAACATGGGGTGTTTTAAACCTCTCTCATGGAAATGAATTAAAAACTGTGGAACTCGGATGGTGTTTTTTTTCTTTTCAAGCTGGCATTTGCACAGCTACAGTGTGTCAGTGGGAAGGGTTTTCTCATTCACAGAAACACAGCTGCCCAGCCTGCACTTTTTCCTTGAGCAGATATATAAGAATATCTCAGTCTTCCTTTCATGTTTTTCACAGTCAGGAACTTCTTGTTCTCCTGAAACAGCCAGAATTTGGACTCCCGAACGGGATCCAAATGACCTTGGTGGCACTGCAGGGACAGTTCGTTTTTATGGAAAGGAACCACCTTCCTGAACAAAGTTTGCGCCACACTGGGCACCAATACATAATTGTTTCTTGTATCAGGCACATAGATGTTCTGTATCTGTGATTTTGGAAGGAGGATACAAACCTTTTTTGTGGGAAGTGCATCGCTTTCTCTTTTGTTCCTGGGTGATGTGATGTGACTCAGAGCCCAGGGAGCTCAGGTGACCTCGGTGGTGGGTGTGCGCAGAGAGGACGGTCTCGTGCCCAGCACGTGCTGGGTAAGCGCTCCATCTGGGAAGCACACGTGGTGGGCATACAGCACGTGGAGCAGAAGCGAGAAGCCCCAGCAGACACTCTGAGCAACAGTTGTGTTGCTCAACAGACCTGCTCCTCTCCTGTCTTACCACCTACACCCTCCCGTAGAGCTCATTTTGGTCACCAGCTCTTCTGGAGTCTGGCCCTTGTCTGTGCGAATCCATCCCTAAGGATACACGCTGGAGGAACTAGAGGAAGGTTTGTTTTTTCCCTTCTTGCAGTGGCATTAACCATTGTGTTTTTATGCCCCACTTACCTTGTGTCATTGTAAATGGGACTGTGGTAGGTCTGCCAGCCCCATAACGCCGTAGACCATTTCAAACCCATTAAAGTCTAATGGATATCTAGCGACTGCGAGTGTGCTCTGTGCCAATTAGAACATTTAAAACTGGGCAGCAAAAAGGAGTTAATAAAATGGCCTTAGAGCTTGAAAACATGATTAAAGGCAATGCACTGTTGTGGGTTTTTTTCAGGTGTTTGCACAACAAGTTTTTAAAACAAAAAATTGATCTATCTTTTTTTTTTAAAGGCCAAGGAACATTCAGCAGTACGTCTTCTTTCCCTATTTTCTCTAATATTTTTTTTTTCTGTATATTTAGCAACCTAGAGAGTCTTTTCCCCCTCACATTATAATGAACTCTTTCAAAACTGATAGCTAGTGGAGTCATGTGTTTAACTATAGGTTTCGTTCCATATATAGAGCAAGAACTTCACTGAAGATACAGAATGCCAGTGGCATGAATATTTAATAGTTGCACTTTTAAATTTTTTTTCATCCTTCTTTCTCTCTCTGGGATTGCCAAAACCATCTGTCTGGCCTCTAAACCTGTACACAGATATCTAAATTTAAAAATAATAAAAAAAACCCCTTAGTTGCAGGTTCAGGATTTTAAGGTGAAATCGGGGAATGCTCGCCTTATTTGTTAACTGAAGAATAAATAGAAAAAAAATAGTTTTTGGTTTATTTTTTTGTGTTGGTTTGTTGTTGTTTTTTTGTTTTTTTTTTCTGGTGATGTGAAATATATTATATTTCAGTTCATGTAAGAGATGCAATTAGTGGGGAGCTACAGGCCGGACATAAACTGGTGTGAATTGGTAGAGCTTCATTGACTTCCATGGAATTAGACCAGTTAGTTGATAATACCTATTGCTGTGGCCAACGTCATCATCAGTAGTCACAAAATTCCTATATTAGCTATAGCTGTCGTGTGTGGAAGCTATTATTTAGGTTAATTGAATTAATTAAAATAAATATGTATGTTTTAAGCAAAACAGTTTACGTTCTAATAAGATAACAGCCACATTTTACGCATCCTTTTCTTTGCTGGATTTTCATCCCTACAGATAATGATCTTTCAATCTCTGTTCCATAAATATGCATGTCATGTTCAGGTTTCTATTTAATGCATGCATGAGTAAGTAGCACTGAATTTGATTAACTTCATTAACGATAAATAATGAAGAACACTTCTTTTAACTATTTTAGGACAAACACTTACTCACCTGGCTAATGTTACTTGCTTGAGTAACCTTCTTCATCCTAATGAGATTGCACACAGGGGTAAAGTTACTCAGATATGTCTGTGTAGGTTCAGTCTTTTATTATGTAGCAACCTTTAGAGCTTTTACTATCTGGCAAGCAATCATTTATATCCTTTTTAAAAAATATTTATGGCTTCTTTGACTAATTGCTTCTTACATGACTTAGAGCCTTTTGCATTGGTACCATTTGTTAAAACACATCCAGAAGCAGGCAGAGCAGAATCATTTTTCAACTTTTTAGTGTCATTTTTATAGACAAATAACACTTGTAAATGATGGATAATAGCCAGCAGAATGCTGTGTTGTATAAAATGAGCATGAATTATATTTGCTGGGAGATAGAAGGTTAACTTGTCTCCTCAGCTAATTGAGGAGCCTCATGGTAAATGCAAAGTGGTGCACGCACATTATAAACAAGTCTTGAAATAACTAAAAGGGGGATTTAGTTCAATTCAGTATTTCTTTTTTCTTTTTCTTTTTTTTTTTTTTGGTGTTCTACCTAGTGTTTTCTTAAAAAATAAACCCCAAAAGCCCTAACGAATCCTAATGAGCCTGTGGAAAGTCCAGAAGGAGAGGCAGAGCAGGTGGGTTTAATAAGAAGAGACATTAACCTGTCACTGTCTCGGGAAGGTGGGGGGATCTTGTGCTCCTTCGAGTCCCGTGGCAGGCTTGGTCTCTTCCACTTGCAGTTTCGACCTGAACATTTGTTTCTTGTCTTGTAAAATACTGCTTACTTGGCCAGGATTTGAAAAAGTCATTACATTTTTTTTTTTTTTGGTGTGTTCTGCATTGCATAGTTTACGCTTATGCCGTATTTTATGGCAGGAATCAAAGTAGCTGCCTTTCCTTTCCCCAAGTAATATATGCAGTTGGGTATTACAAATGTGTGCAACTGAAGTAACTTTTTTTTATAGGAGAGTGCCTGACAGATGCCAGTTAACGTCAAGGGATACAAACGTTCAGTGCCAAGCGATGGCAGGATATACAAATCAATCTGGCTACGAATTTTTTTTTTTCTGCATAAACAGTGCAAGACTGTGACCTAAGAGGACCTCGTGCAAGTGTTCAACTTGATGCACAGAAGGAGTTCCAGTGATTAGAATGAAATTATTCATGTATTTTCAGTGCATGTGCTTATGTGTTCTTGCAATGGGGGCTACATGAAGTAAAACCGGAGTCTGGGCTTGCAGGCCCGGTAGAGACACCTGTAGATGTTCTTTCACTCACCCTAAAAATCCCAATATGATGATAATTTCTTTCTTATTAGAGGGCTGAATCCAGTTTGTCAGTGCTGCCTTACACTTTGAGGGATGTTGCTGCAGAGGAGAGGTAGTCAGCCTTTGGTCTGTCTGCTGATTTTTTTTTTTTTCAGCTGGTTACTTGCAGGCTGTTTACCTACCTCATTGCATCGACTTCTTCAGGTATGAGAACGGAGAAAGCTGTAGACCATCTAAACTGTTCTGATGGTCTACAGCTGGCTTCTGTCTCAAGGGTGGTTAACTTCTCCTCCATGATACGATCAAACATGCCTCCAGCATAACCAAAACAAAGGCATCATCCTTGTGTGATAACCATGGGCCAGCTCCTATAATGGTCTGAACTTATGTGCCCATGTAGGGCTCGTAATGTGGCAGGTGGAACTCATCGTGCGACGGGGGTGAGCCATGTTCCTGCTGGACTTGATGGGAGAGGAGCTGCGAAGAGTCCTTCTGGGCCCACCCTGGCTGCAGGGGCAGGCACCACTTCTGTAAATTCAGTCATCACGAGTCCTTCCCTCAGGGCCTCTGTGTGCTCTCTGAAGCCCGGCTCAAACAGGGAGTTTGGGATGACCTCGGGTCTTTAATTCGTGTTCCCAGAGAGTTTTCCAGTACTTTGGTAGGGCTAACTCGCCCTTGTGGGTCATTGTAAATGCTTAACATTGTATTTACACATCCTGGCTTTAATTTTTGCAATGGTTTCAATTTAACTTTTAAATAAATATTTAGGGTGGGGATAGAAATTAAACAGTTGAGCTCTTGCCAGCATCCACTTTTTTGTCCTTTTTCAAAAGCGCTCATGAGGCTCAGATGTAAAACTCTGGATAATATCCTTCCAGTTATGGCATCTGGCTACTTGGCAGCCTCTTTGAGAAGTTGGCAGGCTTGGTGTTGCCTTTAGATCCAAAACTAGCTCTCTGGTAATTTTTTTGAGACGCTTTCTCCTTCTGCTTGTCATTTTTGCTTGCTTTACCTTTGATTTGGAGGAATCCATGCATTGTTAATCGTTTGAGTCCACGGTGCTTGCCTAGTTTTCCATTCTAGCCAGAATCCTATGGTAAAAAAAAGCTTTGTTAATGGTTTTAAGATGGGCACGTACATCGACTTTAAAGTGGCCTTCAGCGGCGTGCAAGAATCTGTTTGTTTTGTGTCCTCTTTTTTTTTTTTTTAATGAATGAATCAGAAATAAATGTAATTTTAATTCCACTGGACTAGGGTAGCCTGAATGTTGTGTTTCAGTAGCTTTTTTATCACTATAGTAGCACCCAGGTCGATGTTTTTGAAGCTTTACCTCTTTGGAAGATAAACTTTTAGTAAAAAAAAAAAATTGTTTGTGTAGGAAATATTTGAATACAGCCACTTTTCAGATATTTTCCCCCTCGTTGTTTTTTCTTGCCATTTCTTTTGGCTTTCAGGATCCCTGTGGACCCTGAGTGCATCTTCCAGTCTCTTGTAACTCCCAGTTTTCTGTTGTTTTTTTTTTTTTTTCTTTGTATTTTTTTTTCCACTTTGTGCATAGCATGCAGCTTCATATGTGTGAATTTTCATGTGTGTGTGTGTGTCTGGAGTGACACTGCCTCAAGGCAACCAACGACCCTGTGGAGGGGAGCATGTTTGTGACCACACACGTGCTGTGGACAGCCACCCATAGCACCAGTCCCCACTTAGTGTAGTCCCCACACATTGCAAATATGCAAGAAACGACTCTTACGTTTTTAGTTTGTGCTACCGCGCAGCTCCTTGGCGCTCACCCTTTACCCAGGTGGGTCTGGGGGAGGTGACTGCAACGTGACGGTTTCACCCCAGTCTCGGAAAGAGAAGGAATTTAAGGCTGTGATATTTCCTTTCCTGCCCAGGGAGAAATATTCCCATCCTGAGGTCAGTACTAATTGAAGCCTTTGCACAAGAGCAGCAGGAGCGAGCACGGGGCCGGCTCCCTGGGCACCAACTTTGCCTTTCACGTCGTGTCCGATCACAGACGCGGCTTAATGGAGCCCGTGCTTATCCAGCAGCCCCAAATTGAGGATGAGAGTATTTCCTCTTTGAGTCTGCGACACTGGGTTAAAATATTAGTACTTTCTACTAGGAGTAATAAAGAACATATGATTGTGTCGTGTGTTATCTGGGTTTCCATTGGATGCAATACTTTGGAGCATCTCCTGTTTTTGGAAAAGGTAGTCACATACCACGGTTTTTTTTTGGTTTTTTTTGGTTTTTTTTTGAGGGGCAAGATGGGGAGGTGAAGAAGAGTGTAAATGCAGCGCTCCATAGCTCCATAGGCAACTGGTTCCCAGCTGCACCAGCAAGGCAGAATGCCTGGCTGGCTGGGCAGAGCTGGGGCTGATGCACTGCATCCCACTGAGCGAGCCTGAGTAAAATTAAAATGAAAAAGCTCTGATATGAGCCATCATTTAAGAAAACACCAGGCTTTTCTATGTGTTTGTTTTTTTGTTTTTTTTTTTGTGTGTGTGTGAAAATATGTTGCGGTGGAGCAAAAAGAATTAGACCATTGTGGATATTTGGTCAGAAAAGCAATATCGTTGCGCTTAGTCAAGTGTTACACGTAAGAAAACCCCTTTTGGGGGATCCATGTTGAAGAAGCCTAAAAACACCCAGCCCACGATTAAAAGAAGGTCTATGTCAAAGGGAAAATACTAGAGTGAATCAATAGGTTTCCTTTATAAATGAAGATTCTTCTGAAGTCTGCTTAATTTACCACCTACAGGTTCCTTTTTAAAAAGCACGTACCTGCTTTGTGTGTGTATATCCTAGCACTTTAGAACTCAGATTCGTGACAACAGTACATATCCTATAGGTACATGTAGGTGTATGACCGACTTAAGCAAAATAATGCAACCAGCATTTTTTTTCTCAGTTTTAATTGATGATGTTGCCAAGAGAGTAACCTAATTGCAAAGCTAGTAAAAACATAACTGTGGTCAACTTTTCTTGACAGTGTCCCAGCAAAGATAACTCCGCCACCTCAGCTTCTTCTTTGGAAAAAACCCAACATTTATAGCAATGCAAGTTTTCTGTTCAAAACCAAGACACTTGAAGAAAAAACAGAAGCTGCTTATGTATGGGCTTGATTATGTTACAAAGCACTGATTTCTTCATTTTAATTATTGACTTTATAATAAAGGCACTGCTCAGAAATTTTGACTAATTACATTCATTTTCAATTCCCATTTCTTTTAATTAGTTATGACTCAGACTTGATTTGTTGTCTTACACTTCATTACTAAAGATAGTTAGCTGTTAGAAATTGCCAGTGCACTCCGTGTAACCTCCCCTTCCCCGCGCCCTGCGTGTAAATAAAAGAGAAGGTGCTATTAGGGAAAGGTCAGAGATGGGGTCCATTAAATCAGCCTTCGTTATCAGCGACCACACGGGGTGGATAAAGGCAATGCCAGTGCCGGGGAAGCGCTAAAGTCGCTCTGCATACCTTGAAGTCTCTTAAATCTCTACATGAGCATGCTTGGTCCATCCTCAAAGTGATCTTACATCCATGCTGTTGATCCCCTTTCCTCTTGGAGGAAGGATAAGCTGCCGTTCGATCTGTTCCTCTGACTGGGAACTGACTTCATTCCCTCAGTTGATTTGGCTTGACTTTCCTGAGAACCCCTGTGAAGACAAATCTTCAATTGCAGCAGTATTTTTCTCCTCTTAACCTACAAAATAATTGCCTCAGCTGAGATATGTCTCTGTTTGCTTTTTTTAAAAAAACGCTGACTTTTTAATAGCAGCTTTTTTTATGAATTGCATCAGGCTTTCTATTTATACACTGTTTTCTTTTCTGCTTCGACAGTGGATTAGGAGAAGGTAGGCCTGTGACCACACAAGATACTGGCTTAATTCTTCTTAAAAGTTTAGATTTTCATCATTCTTGTTACGCTCTATCTGTTAAAGAGAAATTTAACTAGGAATGAATTCCCGTTCTGGTGGAGGGTACAAAATGTGACCCAAGCCGTCCAGAGTGTGATGATCTAAATTCAAGTACTTGATCATTGCTGATAGGCAGAGCACATTGGTCCACAGGCAGCAACTGCCCATGTTTTGGGAGCTATAGTCCCATCTCGAGTCCCACTTTGACATCATCAGCTGCACTCTTTGAGTGTGGTACCACTGCTATGCCCGTGCAGTGACGGGGAGATGGCAGAAATGCATTAACCTTGATGACTGAATGAGGCAGAGCACCTTGTGCTGTAGAACTCATTGGGGTTTCCCTCCGTCTTGTAAAATTTATCTTCAGTTGCATTTTTCAGAGTACTGAATTTTGTTATGAGTACTGAAATAATGTTATTTGAAAGCAACTGTACGTGGTACTACCTGCCAATATCATTTACATAGATTACGAGCAGCTACTGTCAATTAGAAGCATAACTCTTTTGTTGGTTGGGGTTTTTTTTTAATCCTCACGTCAGGTTTAAAACATAATACTAGGAATGAGCTTCAGGGAAGTAATTTGTAAAGAATTTTTATGACTTCCCTTTTTAATCTGTGAGAATGGACAGATAATACAACTTGCACTGACAAAACTACTCAGAGAGTCGTATTTGTATAGGATAAAGACGTTAACTTTTTGTTCCCAAGGAGTTCAAGTTACGCTGGGTTTGCAAATTTATAAAGCACTATCAAATACATAAGAGTAGCTCTAGATATCGGTGCTTGAGTATCGGTCGCGGTTTCACATTGTGCAGATAACTGAAGGAGCTGAATGCTGATCTTTTATTGATTTTGAGTTTATGAATGCTAAAGAGGGTTCTCCGTGTCACTGGTTTAAAATCTTTGATGAAAACAGTTGGGCTCGTTGTTTAAGTAAAATGTCATCGTGGTAATCTGCAATTACTGAATAAGCATTAGCAAAACTGGGAGAAAGCAGTGAGGTCACACAGAAAAGTGACACCGTGTGTATTTATTAGTGTCACCTATGAAATTTATGAGGCAAAGTAGTGCTGAAAGAATTTGCTGTCTTTCTCTGCAATGCTCATTTGAGGAATTGCCGAAGATAAATGGGTTTGGCTAATTGAATCATACACTTTCATAGTGTGCTACATATAAAGCTAGACTAGGAAATAAATATAATTAAAGTAAACATGCCCTTCTAATTAGTAATTGTTTCTGCTGTTTTAAGCAGATTTCAATGGCACAAAGTAGCTGTTCCAGTGTAAACCTAATAACGGAGGCTGTAATAACAGGTGTAAATTAACACAATGGAAAACATTTACAGGGTAACATTCTAAATTAAAAATGACATTAACAAGTCTGATTTTTAAAAAGCTATATAATTAACATTTATTCAACCCCTGACAAATTAGTGCAATACAAATGCTAGATGATTTTATTTATAGCTGATAACATTTTTCATGCTTTATTTTTGTTAAACAGTAAATGGAGCAAATGTGGTTCATTTTTTTTTTTTCCCAAGAACATGTCATATAAGGGCACTGACAAAGGAAAGGCAAAGAAAAACAGAAAGCAAAGATATTTACCCAAAGGCATTCTGCTCGTAAGTGATGTGCAGGAATTGTTTGAATACTTAACAATATCACCCCAGTCAGTGTTCTTGGTTATGTATGCTCAGAAATAAAACATTGTGAATGGTTTAAGTTTGGAGGAATGCAAGTACAAACAGAATAATATCTATTGTGCAGTAAAATACTTTGATTCCCCCAAGTGCATCCTCAGAAAAGCATAATGTACTGCTAAGTGCTTAGCACTGATGTTCGTCTCTACAAATAAATATTGCGAACAGTATTTTCTTTTTATGTTGGACCTGAGAGAATGCCATCAACAGGTAAGTCAAAATACCCAAACCAGAAAAAAGTTAATTTATGACAGAAAATGCCGTGATTTCCACATTATAGAAAATGTCTTATCAGATCCCAAAATAGAGCTTAGTATGTCTGCACCATACTGACAACTTGTCTTCCTCTTGATTTTTTTTTTCTAAACCTATAAAAGTAAGAAAGTTTTCTGACAGGGGGAGTTGTAATTTTGTTTTCAGCTTGCCTAGCAAAAGGTAATCAGCGTTGTTTAATTTATTTTTGGTACAATGGGCCCTCGTGGCCAGGAAGGCCAATGGCATCCTGGGGGGTATCAGAAGGAGCGTGGCCAGAAGGTCAAGGGAGGTTCTCCTCCCTCTCTACTCTGCGCTGGTGAGGCCCCAGCTGGAGTATTGGATCCAGTTCTGGGCACCCCAGTTCCAGAAGGACAGGGAACTGCTGGAGAGAGTCCAGCACAGAGCCACTGAGCTTATGAAGGGAGTGGAGCATCTCCCTGCTGAGGAGAGGCTGAGGGAGCTGGGGCTCTTTAGCTTGGAGAAGAGGAGACTGAGGGGTGACCTCAGGAATGTTTATAAATATGGAAAGGGCAGTGTCAGGAGGATGGAGCCAGACTCTTCTCAGTGATGTCCGATGACAGGACAAGGGCCAATGGGTGCAAACTCGAGCAGGGGAGGGTCCAGTTGAACACACACAGTGAGGGTGAGAGAGCCTGGAGCAGGCTGCCCAGAGAGGTGGTGGAGTCTCCTTCTCTGGAGACTTTCCAACCGCCCCTGGATCTGTTCCTGTGTGTCCTGCCCTGGGTGATCCTGCTCTGGCAGGGGAGTTGGACTCGATGATCTTCCGAGGTCCCTTCCAGCCCCTAATATTCTGTGCTTCTGTGATTCTGACGTGCCATAAATTGCGAGACATGATAGGAGATTTCAAATATCCAGACTTCCTAGTCCAAAGGTAAATTTGTTAGACTGTATTCACCTCATACTTGGAAATCCTGAGAGAAAGTGAAAAAGTAGTCCTTCTAGTGTACAGGCTACAGTGAACTTCAGCTCCAGGACCCAGCTTTTGAGGCAGTTTACTTCTTGCCAGCCACGGTTTTCAATCACATATCTTGGGTGTTCCCAAAGTCCATGCTGGTGAGTTGGCTTTGAATGACTGATGCTTAGTGTTTGGCTTTATATATATATATACAGTTGAGCATAATTAAGATCTCACTCCATTCTTACATGGAATAATGGAGATAGCACCCTTGACATGTGTGGAGTTATGCATCCACATCACTGGGACGTTAGGTGTTGGAGTGTGGTGACTGCGGGAGCAGTTGTGACGTTTGGCCACAAAATCATCCTGCTCTCCCCTTGCCTTTCCTCTTTCTCTAAAAGAGGATTCAGATCTTTTGTGTACCACAGAGTTTGAGGGATCAACAAGAAGTTTCTAATAGCAAATATAGGCTGCCGTGAGTAGCATCCCTTCTGGAATTTGCTTAGACTTCCTAATCACCGATGCAAGATATTGGAGAAAATCTCTGTGTTTTGCACATCTCTCTTTACATGCCCTGTGTGTCTCTCTAGCAGCTAAACATGGTTCATTTGGAGATGATGGAAAAGGTATTCCTCCTCTCACATCCTAGAGATCAATGTCTGAATTGAGTGACTGGAGGAAGGAAAGTTTCACGTCCTTTCGCCCATGTATTAAAAACAAATCAAAACAAACACAAAATATTCTAGATGCTGGGCTGCAGAGAGCCCTCATTCCACCCCTTGACTCTAAGGTGGGACAGGCACACCTAGGACAGCCTGATGGATAAATCTGTGTCTTAAGCTGTACAGCACATACGAGTCCCTTAAGATTGTGGAGCAGCTGCAGAGGGGCTTCCATTGGTCCCCAGCCCAGAAATAATCCATATTTGATGCATGTTCCTCACAAAAGTGTGTCTTCGTTGCTGGGGAGAAACTAGTCCTAACTTTGGTGAAGTGCTAACAGGCACTCATGGAGGACAAAGACGTCCCCTACAATACCGTAGGACAAGTGTTGCTCACCTGGAAGGAGGGAAGGGAGTTGTGTTGTTCAGTGGATGAAGATTTCCTAGTCTTGTTTATTTTGCGTGTTAAGCCTGACTGAGAAGAAACAGTCTTAACAATAACTGTCTGCTGGCAGGGACAGGGTTGGGGTGAGGACTGACCAAACTGCTCTGAAATAAAGAAGCCATGAAGGAGGCTGTGGAGTAGATAGCCAGCCTCTTCCAGCCTTTCCTTTTTAAGTTAGATAGCATTTCTAAAATCATATCTAAATCTCCTCTGCTGGAAATGAAGTTGCATGACCTAGCAGACAGAGAACACAATTCATCATTGTCTGCTCTGCTATACATTTTTATAGGTGGGAAGATCATTATCACGTGTCTCCCAATCTTCTCTTTTCTCAACCAGACAAACCCGATTTGTCCTTTTTCATACCTCACTCCTTTATCCATCTGTCTCTTCTCTCGTGTGCTATACCATCTCTTTTCTACAGCAGAGGTCCCCAGAGCAGACACTCCACTGGCTGCGTGGCTTTTGCTGGGTGCCCAACTGTGGGTCAGTTTGGGATGAAGTTCATGGATTCATGGATTCATAAAATGGTTTAGGTTGGAAGGGACCTTAAAGATCATTTAGTTCCAACCCCCCTATCATAAGCAGGGACACCCCCCACTAGACCAGTTTGCTTAAGGCTCCATCCAACGTGGCCTTGAACACTTCCAGGGAGGGAGCATCCACAACTTCTCTGGGCAACGTGTTCCTGTGTCTCACTACCCTTACTGTGAAGAATTTCTTGCTGACATCCAGTCTAAACCTACCCTCTTCCAGTTTGATTGTTTGTTATCAAAAAGACATAGGCAACAGGAACAGGGTAAAAGGAAGACTTGGAGATGTTTTGTGTGCTAGAGTTACTAAAATGGGACCCAAATGGGACCATGAATGATTCAGCTGGTTCTCCTACCACAGGACAGTTTCTGGGTCACATAAGATTCAAGGAACCTGCTGCCTTATACCTCCTGCTTAAGGACCATGTAGCTTTACAATTTAGTTGCAAATTCTGTGTAGCTTTGTAGCTTTGCACCAGAGAGATTGCTTCTCCTTGCAAGCCCTCATGACAACGTGCATCAAGTAGGCTGTACAATGTCGTGGTTCCCACATTGGAAGGGGGAAGCTATTAACTCTGCTTTCCTCTTTGGTTTCATGAATCAGCTAATGTTTTGGGGTTATACTTTTTAACAAGCTGATTCATTAAGGGAGGTGAAGTTTTGGAATTGCTGTTTTGTTTAATTTGGCCCTGGGGAAATACACAGAGCAGTATGTGTTTTCTGTTTGGTGTACTAGAATGAGAAATGTCATAAAATGGTAAACCTCGGCATTTAAATGGTTAGAGAGCAGATTATTTGGAAATGAGTAAGTTTAAATAATACTGTCTTCAGCTTGGTACTTAAGTCTAACCAACTACTTAATTTCTTTTAATTTAGTGCATTATTCTTTTCGTGTTTTCTTTTGTGAGATTCTAATGAAGTTTTTCTTTGTCTTTCTCGTGGTATGCCATTAGTGTCAGGTTAGGTAGGCTAGGTATTCCCATGTCAGGAGCAGCAAAATGTTCTTTAGAATTACTTAAAACCTCAGAAATCTTTGACAAACCCTTGTCGTTGAGTTACTAAGGTATTATTTTGGTTCACAGCAAAACTGAACATGGCTATTAAAATTATTTCACAGTTTCCCAAGAAACAGTCCCAAATTTAAAACTGAACAAAATCGCTGAGCTAATTTTCTTTTCCTTGTAGTAAAAAACCCAAATGGAATATTGTTACCTAAGCCTTTTGCTTGCCATTACGTAGAAGGAAATAATTCTCTTCTAGTTCCTTTGTTGCTGAGAAACTCTATCAGGATTGCTACTTAGGAAAGTTTTAAGGGAGGCTAAATGTAGTAGCAGCTTTCTGCTTAACACAGCATGCTAGCAACAAAATACTCTCTTGCTAATAACAGCTTCTGTTTACTTTTTGCACTGGGATATTCCACTTAGCAAGTGTGAATTACACCGTGCTTTGTTTGGATGCAAATAAAAATCAGGTTCACCCACAGCGGTCTAGTTTCGTGCTCTCTCCCACCCTCATCCATGTCATTTTTTTCCCTGCAGTGGGCCCATCCAGCAGGGCTGGCAGGGGACAGCCAGCAGCAATTTTGCCTTTTCTGTTCAGTGCTATTTCAGGTTTCTGCCAACGAGCGACACCGATGGGGTAACGCCACCGTTCGCTCGTGTTACAGCCCGCTCCGGGAGCAGCACCTCTCCAACACGCAGAGGTGTGCCAGCTTTTGGTAGGAAAAAAATGTGCTGGTAGATCTACCAGAGTCATCCTGTGTCTTTAAAATGGTAAATACCTTCCAGGAGGTATAAATGTTACTTCTTAACGAGAATCTGGGTATCTTCTGCGGGGGTGTTGTCATCACTTTTAAGAGTAGAGAGCATGTGAGCAGCTAAATCCAAACTGCATGATTAACATTCTTGTAAGTGCTGGAGTTTTAGCAACATGAATGTGAGTTTTGGCGAAGTTCGTGGCTAGTGGTCAGGGCAGAGCTTGCCTTGTCTTCACAATTCTATTTATTCCATTCCTGCCCCATCCTCAGAGGACTGTGGGGTCATAGTTCGATAATCTACCAATACAAAGATGTAGGGATGGGTTCTTCCTGTAGGGATTTTTTTTCCTTTGCAGAAGATGTTCTGTGTTAAGCATCACCATCCTTGGCTTTTCTGAACTGGAAGATAAGGGGAATTCCAGCCTTGTTTCCCTCCCTCCCTCTTCTTTTTTTTCCTCTCTTATTTTTTTTTTTTAATGTGTGTTCTAACTCTTTTTGGTTATATTCCATTACCCTAGTGAAACAGGAGAAAATTAAATTCTGGCATTTTTTATGCACAGCCTGTCAGAGAAAGATTTTCGTCCTCCTAAGTTGTTCCCTTGAAACCAGCTTCAGTGGGCTTTCTGAGAGGGCGCACAAGTTTGACCTTCTTGAACACTAGATTGAGAGAAGGTCAAACTGAAGTCCAGTGTTTTGAAATATTTTTTTTTAAATTGCAGGGAAAAAAAAAAGTGACCCAGAGATTTCTAAGTTTCCTAGCATAATAAAAGAGGGTCTTTGCTTCAGCAGATTCAAATAGAACTGTTTTAGGCATCTTCCAAACCCGTGCTTTTAGAACAGAACATTTAGATCCCTCCGCACATTTATAGAAAAATATATAGAATTTAGATACCTTTTACCACTTTCAGAATGAAACTCTCAATAATTTTACACATTACACTATAGAGTTAAATGATATCCTTATGATTTGTTGTGACACGAATATGCATTTATGAACTCAGACTTCAAAGAAAATATACAGGAAAAATAAAACATTTCACTAAACTGCTAAAGCTAAAATTTACTGAGAAAAAGTAGTCAGGCCAAGACAGCTGTTGGGAGAGTTAGGGGACCACGTATCCAACTTCCATCAGGTCACACGCTTCCTCACTTTGGACTGGAACCAGGCTGATCCCCTCCAACAGACCGCATCTGCCTCTCTGGCACCATCCCTGAACGGGCATCACTGGAATATTTTCTGCATCCATCGCAACTGTTAAAGCTTCTGGGTAATCTTTTGTCTTTTTCTATGTCATTCTCATCAGATTTGAATCGTAGAATCATAGAATGGCCTAGGTTGGAAGGGACCGCAGAGATCCTGCCTACAAGAAAGCTGAGGAGGGGCTGTTTGCAGGGGCTTGTAGTGATAGGACAAGGGGTAATGGTTTCAAGCTGGAAGAGGGTAGGTTTAGACTGGATGTCAGGAAGAAATTCTTCACAGTAAGGGTAGTGAGATACTGGAACACGTTGCCCAGAGAAGTTGTGGATGCCCTCTCCCTGGAAGTGTTCAAGGCCAGACTGGATGAGGCCTTGAGCAACTCCCCTGCCATGGGCTGGGACACCTCCCACTAGACCGGGTTTTTCAATGCCTCATCCAACCTGACCTTGAACACCTCCAGAGAGGGGACATCCACAGCTTCCCTGGGCAACCTGTTTCAGTGTCTCACCACCCTCACTGTGAAGAATTTCCTTCTAATACCTAATCTAAATCTACCCTCTTCTAGCTTAAAGCTGTTTCCACTTGTCCTATCACTACAAACTCTTGTAAAAAGCCCTTCCCCAGCTTTCTTGTATCCCCCCTTCAGATACTGGAGGCTGCTGTCAGGTCTCCCCAGAGCCTCCTCTTCTCCAGGCTGAACAGCCCCAACTCTTGCAGCCTGTCCCCATAGGAGAGGTACATGAGGATGCTGGTTTTGGCTAACTTCTCTTCCTAAATTTGACTGCGCTGTCCCTCAGGGCTACATGTGAAAATAGGACAGTTGCACAGGGCAAGCAGGATAGAAGGACTAAGAAGCTAAAAGTCGTACAATTTGTGTGCTGTGCACGCTTCTTCTGCAAGTTCCAGGGATATGTGGTGGTACTGATATTTGGTCAAGCATAAACCTTGGTTCCAGTTTGTGTTCTCCATTTTCAGAAGAAAGAACTGGGAAGAAACGAGCATTTTGCTGGAGTTTAAACGTATAAAATACATTTTAGAGGAACTAGCTAGCTACATGGTGCACTGCAGTATGTTTGACTAGTATTAGTTTCTTGTGAAGGCAGAGTGAAACATACTCATATAAGCATTTTTTCATTGTTAAAAGTGAAAAGCTTAAAGTTATAGACAAACCACAACTTTCTTAGGTTCTTGAACCTAGATTTCTTACAGTCCTTTTTGTTCTGTGAAAGCAAGCTGGCTATGTAGGCACTGGTTAGATAGATTTAGATTGTGATTTAGGTGTGTGTATATATATATATATTCATATATATATATCATTCCATTTTCTAATCATTCTACCTCAATTGAACAGAGTGAAGATGGAACCTCATCCTGTCCCATAATAAGATCCTAACGCTTACAGACTCTGCTACAACCAAACTGTTGCTAAAAACAATCCCAATTTCTT
This sequence comes from Baryphthengus martii, assembly GCA_013396935.1. Classification (NCBI taxonomy): domain Eukaryota; kingdom Metazoa; phylum Chordata; class Aves; order Coraciiformes; family Momotidae; genus Baryphthengus; species Baryphthengus martii. The sequence goes on along the minus strand of VWZK01017405.1, from coordinate 156,561 downwards.
CGTGTAGTGAGCTACATTTCAGGAGTTCATAGAAACAAAAGTACAGGTTTCAGTGGATTGATTATTTGGGCATTTACAGTGGCTGATTCTTTTTGTACATCTGGCAAAGGGTTTAACTACTTTGGTTGTTGCTTTATCTGCATGTGCAGTTATGAACATTATCCAAATTTATTTTTATCGTGTGGACGTGCTAGCAGACATCTGTTTAAAACTTGGTTCAGCCTTACCTGTATGTAGTAATGGCTCCTCTGTAATATATAAAAGGCTATAATAAGGTCTTCATCTATTTATAAAATACGAAAGAAAGATAAATTAAAGCAACAATCTCAAACATTTCAATTCTGTTTCTACAACAAACAAACTCAGTGACTGTCGCTGAAGATCCCAAGAAGTGATTTTCTGCGAATACATAAAAATCTAATGACTTATGCACTGGCTTATTCATAATTTTTTTTCACACTGGGGCTGCTGTGTGGTTTCCATAATGCTCTAAATCATGATTAAACACATAAAAAAAGATTGTGGCCCAAGATCCATTTTAAGCTGAGTGAAACATAATACAATATAAAATTTACATCATTTTCTTGATTAACCCTGATGAACCTTCAGTCATTATCCATTATAGTAAGAGCAAATTGGAAATGTTGCTTTGTTAATAAAACATGTATAGACGTTTTCATGAGTCATAGATTTGATGGCTGCTAACAGCTGACATATTCATAATGAAATACTGTACTTTGGCTTTCCGTGAGAGAACAATACTACATAAAGCTGCAACCCTGGGTCCTGTACTTCAGTGATGTACTTTGGAGCCTTTTGGCCATCAGATAATTTTGAAAGCTGATCTAAAATGAAGTGCACAGAATATATATATATACACGTGGGAGTTTTCACAACCTTTCCATTTAGGTCTGGAATCTCAGTGTGTCTATCGCCGAGGTGCCAAAAAAGCATTTAAGAACTTAAATTAAAACTAGTGGTCTTTGTCATCCATGGAAACCTGTAAAGTTTTGCTCCTTTTACTACCATGCCAGGCCTGTTTTCTAATAGACACACGCTGCTGCTATCTCTGTAGTGGCAAAGTGCTCTTAGATCTGACCTTAACGATTCATTACAGTCTTTGCTTTTGCTACTTTAAGTCAAGTTGTACCGGGGTGAATTACACGATGACATTTTTCTACCAGTTACAGAGCTTTCAATTTTTGTGTGCTATGTGAAGTATAGCTCGGTGTACTTCTCAGTCCTGCAATTAGCTGTGGGTAGATGGATCACTGTTCACAGCCCCATGGAAAGAATAGGCTATTTAAATTGCTAGAGAAAAATGGGAGCAAGGAGGTGCTGGGTTTTTTTCTGAAAATCATTTTTTCAAGAAAGAGATCATAGAGGCAAACCATAAATTTTCACAATTTTCAGGATATTCGTTTTCATTTTTTTTTCCACTACTGAAACTAGCAGCGAAGCTCTTTATTGACTGAAATTCAGTTTTCAGCAAACACTTCAGTAACAAGCTCAACAAACATTTTGAATAAAGTATTAAACACTTGCTGCAAAATGTCAAATAGATTTTTAAAAAGGCCAGAGTTTTTTTCATTACATTGAAAATGTTCCGAACATCCCTAGAAATCATGCGGTGATAGGAGTAAATTCAGTTTATTGCAACATTCAGTCTGTAAACTCTTCAGGATATACACCAAGATTATATGAATAATTTGCTTATGTGTGCACATCCTCTACAGAGCTAAGCCGGATGGCTGATCAAAAAAAAAAAAAATCCTATCATTTTTGACTGATTATGACTATAAGAAGCCTAAAGAAGTTTCAAGGGAAAAAAAAAAAACAACAAAAAACACACAAGCTTGGCAGATTTTAACTGGAACGGTTTCCCATGCATAAGGAAAGCAGAAATCATTGTGGAGAAAAACAGACAAGTGGAGCGTTGTGTCTGACATCTCTGGCAGGGAAGCAATGTAAGAAGAAAGTGGATCAGATACAGGCATCACCAAGTTAGGGAAGGCCGTGTGTAGCAGCCCAGAAAGTTCTGCAGTTTTTGGCGAGGTAGAAAAAGAGATTCCTTATTGACCCCCCTTGGCTGTTGTATTTTTTAGGTACAACATAAAAGTAACATTGACAGAATCAAATGAAAGGGATTCACTGTGCTTTGTCTGATTTGCGCTCTTCAGTCATGTTTTGTTTTTGTTTTGTTTTTTTTTTGCTCTCCACTTGGAAAGTATGGATGAGGATGCAAAAGGAGTATTTTTCCCCCCATCTCATCTACAGTATCTGTTTCTTGACAGCTAAGATCTCTATTTAGTTTTTGAAGGTTTTAAATATCATTTTGGTTTGTGGAGAAAAAGAAACACTCGTTGCAAGTGTGAGATTATTAATAGCGGTGAATTTGGAACTTGTGAATATACTTTCAAAAAATATATTGTTAGAGCAGTGGAAAATTAAAAGTAATAGTAATGTTCTGTTTCCAGCTTGTCTTAGTTTCATTATTAGATCTTCATCCATCTTAGGTATTTTTGCTATGAGTTTTAGGGTTATAAAAAGAGAGCACTTAATAGCAAAAAGAAAATAAGGCACAGAATTACCCATTAATACTGAATGGTGATTTTTTTTAATATCTATGTATACTGTAAGTACAGAATAGGAAATTTTTATAATATGATGAAATAATTTTTCTGAAACTAAAAAAAAACAAAAATGGAATTACGTCTCAATTTCTCTCCTTGGGCAATACTTCACAGAGGGAAGAAAATATGCGTGTTTTGTCTGTGATGGAGCTGGAAGAGGTACTCTTGTGCAAGCAGATGTTGAACTAAATTGGATTTCTTTTTTTAATGTTCCTCTGTTGTGATGTTTACTCGTCTGACTAGATCTAGATCCCAGTCTCAATCGCAACTCTAGGTTTTCTCAATATTTCAGTGCATATTTAAAATTCAATCAGGCTGCATGCAAAGCACTCGCAATTTGTGAATGTCCTGAAAATAGAGCTCCTGGTTTTGGACTGGGAATTTCTAGGCAGATAATTAAAGGAATCTTGCACCTTCCAGCCCACACCTGCCACTGTGTGAGCAGCCAGCCCAGCTCAGCTCCTTCTGATCTTATTCACGTTTGGACAGTGGTGTTTCATGGTTAATACAAATCATAAACAGGCTGTAAAAGCTGAAGCGTCAATGAATCCTAGCTTTAAAATTGCTGGAAGCTAAAGTTTTAAAACTGATACTGCAAAGTGAAAAATGAAATTTAACCAGGCATTTTGGTGAAGGAAAAATAATTTATTGGATGTAAGATGAAAAGCTGTGAGAGTAAACATCAATCTCATCTTAGACACATGTCATTGATTGATGTTTGCTCTGTGCTGCTGCCTGGAGGTAAACTCTTTCAAATAGCAAAGTAGGTACTTTATCTGTCTGTGAATAGGAGCACAGTTTGTTAAGTTACTGCTTGTTTGAGACCCTGCTACATCTTTATGTTCAATCAAAGTGAAAACAGTAAATCAGAGTAATTGCTTTACCCCACAGCATTCCTGTTTGCAAATGGGAAAAAATACTGTAAAAATCCTCAAATTAACTTCTGCTGTTTAAGCTCAATAAAAAGTCTAAAAAAGTCATTTGCAACCTAGGAAGGTATTTTATTGATTAGACCACTTGTTCATCAAAGGCAGCCTCTTTGTTATAATCAAACCAATAGTTCAAATGTCATTAGGGAAAACATTTAATGCTCAAAAATGTAAGTTTGTCATCTCCAGGAGCACCCCTTAACCTATTAGCAATTAGTTCCCAAACAGGCAACCTTTATAATTATCTGGAAATGGAACCAAGAAACTGGCCAGTGAAAACCATGGGCAGGAACAGTGAAATAGAAAACAGGCATTAAATGGTAGCACTTCCATGTTAAGCGCAGCAATTCAGCAAGCAAAATAACCTGAAATGTAGTAATTAAATTGTCAGAATTAAAACCATTTTTAAAAAATGTTTGGGGCTATTGACTTTCCGAGATCTCGGGCTGGTTGGTCCTTTTGTGTTTTAAAATATTGCAGAGATAGGGGATTGATGGCACATTTAAATTCGGAATCCCAGTTTCCATCCTGAAATCAGTTTCATAACTACTGTCCTGCATCAGGGTTGGACTGCTTTTTTATTGTGTTGTATAAGTTTTTCCCTTGAGTTACTCTGTTTAGCTATTTTGGCATAAATGTGGTAATTCAGGGGAGAATTAGACTATTAAATATTTAAGAAAATGTCCTCGCTTCAGCCTGAAACTTAGTATATTGACTTATGTACCAGATTACAAATTGTGGGGAAATGTTGAAAATAATCATCAAACCATTTTAAAATTTATTTCCTTGATATATTACCTGTTTTTCATGGTTTCGAAGCAACTCCAACTTTATTCATAATTCAGAAATGACCGTGTGCTAAAATTGTAATTTCAAAGATATATGTGACCTCGCAGAAAACTTGTTTGTGGGTGCACTTTTATTCTTGAAATGCACGTATCTTTTAGTCACTTGTGGTGTGGGTTGTGGGTTTGGGTTTATTTTTTTGGTTGTTCTGTGTTTTGTAGTGGTTTTTTTTTTTTGAGGGGTTTTGTTGTTTTGGGTTTTTTTGTGGGTTTTTTTTGTGGGTTTTGTGGTTGGATTTTTTTTTTGTTTTTTATATGATCAGCTCAGTACCCTCCCAGGGTATATTCAGAGACCTGGCAGCTCAGGGATGGTATAATTTTTGTGATACTGGGAGTGGATGTTGCGATCTGAGGCATTTTGTACGGAGCCTGTTAATCCAATTACGGAAGAAGAAGGGTCAGTTTGGGCACAAATGAGGAAGTTGACAAAATCAGGGGGAGAAACTCAGCCCTTCCAAATGGGATCTAGGTCTTCCCTAGCAAAGGCCTCCCAGGAGCCCCTGAGAACTGTATTTTTGCCAGCAATTTTTGCGCATTAGTGTGAAGCATCATCTCTGCTGCTGTTATTAGTATATCTAGACTTCAGATTCTGAAAGTTTTGTTTAAAGTGCCACACATAGATGCTGGGGTGAAGGAGATCGGCCTCCTGGGTCAAAAACATTAACTGCAAATAAACAAGCTACTCCTTCTAAATCACAGTATCTGTGTGCGTAGGAAGGTAGAAGGAAGGGAAGTATGGGGTGTGTGGGAGGGGGTGTTGCAAAGCCCTCACAATTCAGAGAATAATGAATGAAATCTGTGGACTGGAAAATGATATTGGAGGGTTTGGAAAGACAAAGGCAAGATTGGAGGCTACTGCAAACTCCAGCCGGGTCAGTAATTGTGGCTGGGTGTATGTATAGGCCTGATAACACCTTCCTCTGTCCTGCAGCCTGAGGCCTCTTCCTTTGCCAGCAAAATAAAGTGATGAGAGGCAAGGGGGGCACCTGCAATTTTGCCCTCAAGGTATGAAATTCCTCCTTGGAGGTGCAGTGCTTCAGCTTGTGGAAAAGGACGTCTTCCTCTGAATGCAAGATGGGGATGTTCCCTAAAACTAAAGGACGGGAGGGTATGTTGGTGTGCTGTCTCCACTCAGTTCATCGTGGAGGTTAGGCCTTTTTGTTTGAGTTATTCCAAGTAGTGATGTCTGAGGGAGGGAAATTGAGTCAGAAATAGTGTGCTTTAATAAAAAAAAAAAAAAAGAGAAAAAGAGACTCTTCAACACTTAAGACTTTAGGCTTTTTATATGATTGCTTTCAGCCTAGCCTGAGACTACATAACTCTTTGGACTTTGTAGGAGATTAAATCCAGTCCCAGGTTTTTCAGATAAGGTTATTGCTCTGCTTCTACACTGTCCCCTGAGCCGTCTGTGTCTATTTCTAATTAAGGACTAAAAGTAGCAGTTTCTTCTGATGTCGGGAGCAGTGTGAAGAAAGCTGTGAGCATTTCTGTCAGTACTGTGGGGACAGTGGCGCTACAGCAGCCCTCCCATCAGGGACCAGTGTGCCTGGGCTCTCCTCCTCAGGTTGGTCTCCCTGGGGAGCCACAGTCATCTAGCACACCTCCGAAGCCATTGAGGAAATCTTCCAAAAGGTGCCACAACAGATCAAAATTTATTAAACATACCTACCCTGAGATGTTTGGCCATCCATTGGTATTCTGATCCGTAAAATACCTGCGAGGGAAATAATTCAGAGTTATCCTAGAAGAATCAGAGAAGGTAGGGCGGCTGTGACCGTGTGATGGTGACGGTGTGCGGAAAGTGCTTTGAGCCTGAGACACTGGTATTTAGACATAGTTCATTGGTAAGTCCCATATGTCTCTTGGCAGATCTTAGGGCTGAGATAAATCAAAGCGTGGCTTTAAAGCAGTGTGCTAGAATTGAGATAGTGTAATTTTTATAATACATTTGTTCATACATAACTTTTGCACGGGTTTGACTTGTTACTCATGCTTCAGTTTGTGTCCTTCAAGCATGAGTTTGAAACAGATGCAGCATTTTAAAAATAACAGTATACCATTTAAAACCTGTTTAAATTCATCCTTTTGGAGTTTGACTTGTATGAAGCAAATATAAACAACACTGACTTTTGAGAGATGAATGGTTGTGTGTTCCTTGGTTTTCAAGTCTTGCAAAACTGCTTCAGCATTTTGGTCCATACTAGCAAAACTCCACATCAACAAACTGTTGTGTGAGTGTGCATATAACACATAGATGTACATACATCATCCACGTATGCAGATTTATGCCAGTGAGGAAAAAATCTTGAGATTTTCATGAACTTCTTCTTCGTGGCTTAGCTATGGAAAAGACACGTACCGTAAACAATTAAAAAAGTATATGTACATTTGGGATTATTTTAAATTACAAATTTTTAAAAAGAGAAAGAAGAAAAACACTTAAAAGAATCATTTTCCATTAACTGAAGGTTTTGCAATAAAGACAACCACAGCAATTGGCAGTAGTCTCCTTGAACCAAAGTAAATAAATACACTTGGTGACATACGTTCAAGAAAATGCGATTGTTGCAATATTCATGCAAATAAGGAGCAGCCTCACAAATAATAGAGGTTTTGCCGTCTGGTGTTACCAAAGGAACACAACTCTCAACTTGTAACTCTTCCTAACTCAACTGCTTGTAGATGGCATATTAGGCATTGTCACACAGTTTTACCATTTTTATAATGATTCTGAATTATTGGAGGGTGTGCACTGCATTGCTAACAGTGAACTTCCCATTTGGGAAGGGGGTTCAGAGATCTGACACTTGATTGTCTTCATCAGATATGTCTCCATCAAACACAGGAATGAAAATGTCCTTCTGCTTCAGGAGTATCACACCAGTGCATTTTTAAATTTGTATGAGGCCCAGTGAAGAATGTTGTACTTGTTTACTTCCTAGAAACTCGGTAGAGATCAGTATTCTAATTAGTCTCAGGGGAGATGCCCATCTCTGTTTGACTGCAGGCAGGAGTCCAAATGCAAAGCATCTTGAAGAGTCAAGAAGTTCTGGATGGGGAAATGTAGCTGAGGATGGAGTTATAACCCAATTCCTGCAACTCCAGGAAAACTCAACCTAGCAACAGCTCTTCAGCATGTCAGAAAGTTCTCTTTAGACACAAAGGTTGTTGTTAGAACCTTTTACCCTGACTTAACTGATGGGAGTATGCTCAGATAGCATGATTTAGTAACTGAGGACCATTGCTCACGCAGCAGTAAATGACACCTGCTCTGCCTCTGGCCTTGACAGTGTGTGCAGTGGATGGTCTCCATTCACAGGGACCCTGTGGGGAGGCCTTCACTATCCCCTTCTTCCTGGAGGAAGAAGGGTCTTGTGAGACCCCACCTTGACTACTGCGTCCAGTTCTGGTGTCCCCACCATGAGAGGGACATAGATCTGTTGGAATGAGTCCAGAGGAGGAACACAAAGACGATCCAAGGGCTCGAGCACCTCTGCTACAAGGACAGGCTGAAGGAGCTGGGATTGTTCAGCCTGGAAAAGAGAAAACTCTGGAGGGACCTTATAGCTGCTTTCCAATACCTGAAGGGAACCTCTGGGAAGGCTGGAGAGGGACTTTTCACAAGAGTGTCCAGCGACAGGACAAGGGGAAATGGTTTTAAGCTGAAGGAGTGTAGGTTTAGACTGGATCTTAGGAAGAAGTTCTTCAGTATGAGGGTGGTGAGACTGTTGAAGAGATTTCCCAGAGAAGCTGTGAATGCCCCCTCCTTGAAGGTGTTCAAGGCCAGGTTGGATGAGGTCTTGAGCAACCTGGTCAAGTTGAGAGGTGTCTCTGCCCATGGCGGGGGTGTTGGATTAAATGATCTCTGAGGTCCCTTCCAACCTAAGCCATTCTATGATTCTATGATTTTCCATGCCCAAAACTCTATCCTAACGGTTGCCTCATTACACTGCTTTTCAAAGAGAAGGTGTTGGTGTGAATAACATGGATTGCTCATGAAAAACATGGGGTAAAGCCTAAAAAAAAATCAACTACCTGTAAGTGGAATAAACAAGCTGGTGGTTGGAAGCTGTCTCCAACCCGCTGAATGGGCTTTCAACCCTGTGTTCACACTAAACCCCCGTGTTTACGAGCCCTGCTTGGCGTTTGGCATCTGCCCTCGGCTGCCCTCGGATCCACCAGAAGGGTGCTCCGCGGTCCAGTCCCAGTTAGTGGCATTAGCAAGGGCACATGAGATTTTGTGTTCGTTTGGTGACTGCTAAGGCATTGTTTGAAAATGCTAATAGCATCTAGCGTATCCTATGTATTTTCAGCTCTCTCAAGTCTCGAATTAGAATCAGATAGCTGTTGGCCTTCTGACTGCCTTGCCTGAGGCAGACTAGGTAACGTCACGTGGGTAGCCGATGCAACATATGTTTTGCTAACTGGGAAGCTGGTTAGCGAGGCAACCTTTTTCTTATTAACACATGGTGCACTTGCATGACATTAATATATATTTCTACTTTACAGATTTACAGTGCCAGGAGAAAGACATTAGCTGAGCTAAGCAAAAGAGGCAATCAGCATACTCGTCACTTTGTCCTGAAATAACACATAAACCTTATTAGACACGTTGGTTTCCTTTGTGGGGAGAGTAAAACATAACAGGCTGTGATGTGCAAACCTGTGTTGCTCTGTGAAAATTCAGGGAGCAGATTCTCCAGTTTATGTTGTCACGTATTAAACTAGAATTCAAAGCAAAAAAAAAAAATTATTTTTATTCTGGATGTCTATGTTGGAGCCAGACTAGTTCATTTCTATAAATGAGTGCTGTTGTTTAAGGCAGTGATTTTAGTCTCTCTCCAGGTACACTCTAGCAGCCGTACATACACTATCATGCCAGTATTCATTTATTCATGCTCTGAAGTTGTGATAGTGTCAAATCCATCAGAAAGAGGAATTGTTTCAGTAGTAGTTTCACGATTTGGCTGATTAACAGAGATCAGAAGCAGCAGCCTAACTGTGGAAACCACTACAGCATGTAGTTTTAACAGCTCTTTAGGGAGCTAGTTAATGAAAGAATCACTACAGAAACACATCCATGTGAAAAAAGGAGCATTCTCATACAACACTCAGAGGATATGTCATAAGTGGAAATATGTTCATAATTTCTATTTACTCATAGCTGTAATTACCATCTGCCTTAAGAGGACTTTCAGTCTTTGTCAAAGTTGCTTAGATATTTCCTTTGTCACATCTCAAGCAGAGGAGTTCTGCACAGACTAGATCCTGCCCTGTGATTTCTTTTTTCTTCTTCTGTAAGAATTTAATTATCTATTCTCTGTGTGAAGAAAGCACCAGCATTCCCAGAGACCTGACCCTCCCCAGCCTGCTTGGACTGGCATTCGTCTGATTCATGTTTTCGCTTATTTTTGCCATCTGTCTGCAAACCAGAGTTCTTCACTTTCAAATTCACACTGGTTTATACGTCGCCTGCTAATTTTTAACTCTTAAAAAGCTCTTCTTTTTTTTTTTTT